>JAJOOO010011495.1:0-12475 GCA_029582685.1 Solanum piurae
TAAAAAAAATCTTTTATAAAATCTTTTAAAAAAATTCATACTTCACCCTCCCCCAAAAAAAAAATACCTCCACTCCTAATTTTTTTTTTTTTTACATTTTTCTCATTTTGTGTTAGATATGTACGTACATATATTTTTAGTTAAAAAAATTCTACTAGTGTACCGAATATAACATAAATAAATAAGAAAATTAAAAAAGTCTTGCCGTGACAAGTAAAAAATATTTTCGATATGTATATATCTAACACAAAATGAGAAAAAATGGAAGCGGAAGGTTAGATGAGATGGGTAGAATTATTTTTTAAAAAAGATAAAATAATATCTAAATTAATATTTGAGGGGGAGGGAAATTGAAATAAGAAAAATTAAATACTTATATAAAAGAAATTTTGAATTCTTTTTGGTAAGTATGTACCTTAGTGAGCATGTCAAGAGCCATTTTTGAAGAAGCGTAAGCAAGCATCCCTATGAATACTTCCCGATTCAAACCAGCCATTGAAGAGATATTAATAACAGACCCTCCGCCCTGTTTAGCAGCGCGCATACGTCTACATACATATTTAGACACCAACCATGCCCCTTTTAGGTTCGTGTTAAAGATATTGTCCCACTCCTCCTCTGGCAATTCTAGTGAAGAATGCACATTACCTATAAACATTACATACTCAAAAATTAAAATTTCTTATCGTATACCTCAAATGTATACTCAATTATAGATTACCTGTAATGCCAGCATTGTTAATCAAGGCATCAATATGTCCAAAGGCGTCCCAAGCTATTTGTACAGCAGACTCAATTGTAGCACCATCAGTGGTAACATCAAGTTGGATCGCGATTGCACGTGGAGGTCCCTTTGAATTACTATTAATTTGGTTGCATAGAGATTTCAGTCTGTCAACACGACGAGCAGCAGCAATGATGTTGCAACCGGCTTTGGCCAAGTCGAGACCGAACTCTAACCCGATTCCTGACGATGCACCGGTCACCATCACTATTTTTCCGCTAAGGTCCTTCCACGGCTCCATTTTTATTAATATACTTTGGTGTATATGCAGCCAATAATGTAATAATTCATTGGCTATTTATAAGAGATATCATATTATAATTAATCTCAACAAATCACATATGAGAGAACAACAATTGGTTGGGTCCCCCTTGTAAAAATCATGGGAAATTGATGGATTAGAGATTGCCAAGTTGCATTAATTGCTACACATGGGATTTTCATACCCAATGAGATCAAAGATATAGATATCACTAGATAGGGACTCTTTCCCTCTTTCTTACTCTCTAGTAGCGGAACCAGGAATTTCACAAAGGGTGTCCAGAAATTGCACGAGATTGCCAAGTTGCATTAATTGCTACACATGGGATTTTGATACCCAATGAGATCAAAGATATCGATATCACTAGATAAGGACTCTTTCCCTCTTTCTTACTCTCTATACAAATAGTGGTGGAGCCAGGAATTTCACAAAGGTATCCAGAAATAGCACAACAAAAACTCTTTTCAAAAAGTAAAAGTAATGAAATTCGAACACACGAGAACTTCCTCATTCTAAGAAGGTGAAACCACTGGGCTATAACAATTAACCGCTTGTTATGTTAAGGTTATCCTAAATATGTTATTTAATCATTTCATGTATCATTTTACTTGTATATGCAAATAGTAATAATGCAATTGATACCAAATATAAATATAGCTGATACTGAATATATATATATATATATATATATGTTTGACGTATTATGTGAAGCATTGTTTGAACTAGACTACAAATTGTTACACAATTGATACAAAATATAAATATAGTTGATACAAAATATAAATATAGTTACTATTGAATTCAGTGGCAGAACAAGAATTTTGACTAAGGGGTGTCAAAATATAAAGAAGTAAAATTTCTAGAAGCCAAGAAGTGTCAATATGTGATATATATACACATCAAAATATTTTTATCTGGCTACACAATATAATTTTCCGACGAAGGGGTCGACACCCCTCATCAAGTGTATGTGGCTCCGCCACTAATTGAATACATGTTTGTCATTGTAATGTTCCATTTCTTGTGAATTTGCTTTTAATTGTGAAATAACCATTTTGACCTTCCCCGTAGTTTTTTCATGCTAAGTTTGTATTTTTGAAATGGTTGGTGCAGTCCCCGATGTGATCACGTGTGCTTTTGGTGATTTGACCCCTCTTAAGTTGAGAATTCTTGATAGGGTTGACTTTGGTCAGCACTTTGAGTCTTAAGTGTTTGAAGGGAATTATGTCAGTTACATCGCATCCGTAACGTTGAGTTTGAGCTAGCTTGGCGGTTGGTAAGGTTTCCGAGGCCTTGGGTTGAGTTTTGAGTGTTTGGGTCAGAAGTTGAATTTTAGCCTTAAGAGTGTTCCTGGAGGGTAATTTCATAATTTGACCTCTTTTCGGAAATATGACGATTCCATTGAGTCCGGAATGCCGATTCTAATGGGGTAGCATGTCCAATTTATTTTTATCAGACTCAGGGTTAGGTCGGAGACTTGAACTTAAGCCTTTTTATATTTTCTGGTGCAAGAGGCCCAAGTTCGTGAGTCCTCTAGCGTATTCGGGGAAGGAGGGTGCCTGGGGCACCGCGTTCACGAGAGGATTTGTCCGCGTTCGCAAGTGCACTATGCTCTGTGGTCGCGGAGATGTTCCCGCAGTCACGAGCCTCAACAGTCTAGTAGGCTGTGTTCGCGACACTTGGCCCACATTTTTGGACCCCAATTTTTAGACTTGAAAGTGTATATTCGGGAATTCATCCCATTTTTCACTCGGTTGGGAGCTTAGGAGACGAGATTTTTTAGGGGTTTCTTAAGGAGATTCATTTGGGTAAGTGTCTTTATCAATTATTTACCAATTCCTTCTATTTTTATCTTTCGAAAGATCTTAAAATCTTGAATTCAAAGTGGGTTATTGGGGTTTTTTCTCCCAAAGTTGAAAAATTAGTAAAACCTTGATTTGGAACACATTCCATGATTGTTTTAGTGGTTTTTTAAACCATGAATCTCTTTTGCTTAGTAGAACTTGATTTTCAACAAAAATATATATATATGATAAATCCTTTCGCTTTTCGGAGTGATTTTTGGACCATTTTACCACCAGTTTCAAACCCTATTAATATGGGTGCTATTGGACTCCTTTTTATGAACTTTTTCCATTCTTGATAGTTGAGGATCATTCGCGTTAACATGTGATTGAGGATTTGCTCCTATAGAGTTGTTCGGGCGAAGTTTATGCCTTGAGGTAGGTTTTTCTATCCCTCTTTTAGACTGAGATGAGTAACAAACCTGTTCTTAGGAAGTCAACAGTGAACTGAGTGGTAGAATGTGTTTTAGAAGTTGGTAAGTGTTGATCTCGGTGTTTTACATCGTATGATGCCTTATTGTGATGTTTAGCTTGTGTGGAGGCTTGTGTAGTACTGTTAACTGTTGTGGAAAGTCTGTGATATTTGAGTAATTGCCCGAGCGAGGGGATCTATGACTTATCTTATTTTTGACATTGAGATGCCCGAGTTAGGGGCTTGAGTTGATTTCTGAACATCTTAAAATGAAAGAAGTGATTTCTAAAGTGCTAAAGATTGATTTCAAATGGATTCCTCCAGCTCTATCATTTGAGAAAATATGTCATGACTTGTTAAATTTGGGAACTTGGTACAATTGAAACCTTATGATGGATTGATTATGACTTGTGTTGCATATGTTGTGATGCATTCATCCTCATGCATCATATCATTGTTCATGAAAATATGAGAAAGTAAAAGAATATGTGACACCTTACTAATATCATTAACCACGCTGAGATGGCAAATTGATGAGATATTGGGATTGGTATATGAATTGTGAGTCTTACATGAGTCTTAGTCTAAAAGTTAGAGGCTCGAAAAGGTGTATATGACAGGTTGTGCGACGACCTTGGTACCACCACATCATCCAATCATTCCATCATCTCATTGCATCACATTGGTCAGTTAAGTTGTGTCGTGTGACTTGTTTATATATTGATTTGATTATTATCTGTACTCTTATGTGTTTACTTTACTCATGCTATTTTATATAAATTTGTGGCATCAATGCCGGAATGGGACTTTTATGTGTGCAAGTAGAAGCGTTCATAGTTTACTTATTAAGTATATTTAATTGTTTATACTCAGTCGGTCTAACTTATTGAGTACTTGTGGATTATACTCACCCCCTACTTATGTTATCCCTTTTATGCAGATCCTAGTCAAGGTGAGCCTCATAGCGGTTGATTGAATTCCAACGGAGTTCCCTCTTTCAAAGTTGTGGTGAGATCCTGTTTTTCACAACGCCATTAGTCTCTATCCATTGTTTAAAGTCTTTAACTTTCTTTTCGAAGACTTGAGATGTATTTCAGATTCAAGAAAAATGTATTTTATGCCTTTTATAATTATGATATCACGTTTTGGAAGTCTCATATGTGTATTTCTCTTGGCTTACACGCCTTTTGGGGGTTCTCGGGTGTGTGCTATCATCATCTCAGCTTTTAGGTTGTGACAACCATATTATGTGAAATGTTGTTTGGGCGATAGAGAGGCGGCAGTGTGGGAGGAGATAGAAATTTGTCATAAAACTCTAACTATAGCTATGACCAATTATTTATTTTACCGACATCAAGTTTCACCTGATCCTTACCAAGTTTATAAAGCTACTCTTTCATGGTTACATAAATATTTTAGCTTACTTAAGTTCATTACTTCTTCCGTTTTAATTTATGTAGCATTGTTTGATTTTACATAAAATTTAAGAGAAAAAAAGTCTTTGGAATTTTGTGGTCTAAAACATCCATGCACCTTATGCGACTATAAACTATATTATTAAAGGTAAAAGAGAAATTTTAAAATTAAATTATCTATCAATTAAAAAAAATAAGGAAACTCCACCTAGCTAGCGTGCTCCTCACCTTTGCCTTTTTACCCTTCATTTTTCTAAAGTGAGATATGGTTTATTGTTCTATTATTGCATATCATTGTATGTGACTTGTCTTTTTTGTAAGAAGCTTGATTGCTATGGACTTACAAGATCATTCATAATGGGCTTCGGCCTATTTGCGATTATTTTGGTAATGATTTTGTAGGTTGTTTTACATAGGCTTACACTACAAGAAATCGTATTTACTGTGACAACATTTTGTGGCGGCTCATTCTATTGCCACTAAATTAGAGGTTTTAGTGGCGACCCATCATAATCGCCACAAAGGATGATAGTTGTAGTGGCAAAAACAATTGTCGCCACAAAAACTGATATATTAGTGGCGACTATTTTTGTGTCGCCACTTATATGTGAAACTTTATTTAATAATATATAGCTGAATTTTTTGTTAGTGGCGACGAAATAAATGTCGCCACAACAGATCATTTGCGGCAACTATGTCGCCACAAAAAGTGGAGCTTTTGTGGCAGCATATTAGGTCGGTACTAATATTTTCTTTGATACTATAATATGATTTTATCGTATATTCAAAGTTTTTTTAATTATTGTAGAAATTCATATATATTTGATATTTTTTAGTGATAAATAAATACATAAATATTTAAGTACATTATTTTACAGTATATCAACGGTCATAACTAGTTAACTTTGTGCGGACATGTCTGCTCCAATCGTTATAATTTTTATATTTTCTTAATTTTAATCTGTTTGTTTTTTTTATTTTTATTATGTTATAAATTTAATATTTTTTTTAAAATTACTATAAATTACAATGATTAACAACTTAAAATATTTATTAGGCGCATATAAAATATTTGGTTAACTCTCGAAATTCTATCATGATACATAAATTGGGATAGAAAAAGTAACATATATTATTTGAAATGACGTAAACAATACTATAAGTTAAAATAATTACCAACTTAAAATACTTTAAACATGTAAGATTTTTTGTTAACTATCGAAATTTTATCATGCCACATAAATTGGGACAAGAAATAACATATATTATTTAAAATTCCTATGAATTAAAATAATTAACAACTTAAAATACCTTAAAAACATGTAAAAAAAATTGTTGACTCTCCAAATTTTATTAGTGTCACATAAATTGAAACAAAAGGATTACCATAAATTATTTGAAATTTATGTAGAATTTATACTAAAATACAATAATTAACAACAAATATATGAAGTAGTTTAACAAATCTAACCATTTTAATATTACTGTAAAGCCATTTATTCTACTATATATATTTATAAGTTAAATATCATTAGGAATTTCTTAGGGTAGATTCACATATCTCATTTTCCCCAAAATCCCTTTCTTCGTTCCAAGGAAACCCTATCTCCTTCATACCTTTCCCCGTGAAGTTCAACTAGCGATTTCTCCTCTCCTTTTTCCTACGCCCTAGTAGATCGACTCTATACAAAGAGAATTTGAAGAAATGAACATGAATTTTTGCTTGGGTCCTTAAGATTCTGAGAAAATGGACTCAAGTGATGATTATTCAGACATCGGAATCATGTATTGCAGCTGTTGATGCTGAGAAAATGGGTTCAGATAATTTTTCTTACTTCTTTCTACCTTTTGTAGTTAGGTTAATTATTTTGACTATTTGTTCCTCTTTCGTGGTGAATATTCTGAAATTTTATAGTTTTATTGATGAGATTTTGGATGTATTTCATGTATTAGTGTTAAGTTTTATATAATGAGTGCTAGAAATTGTTCTCTTATAGATTCACCATATGTTATCCCTATTTACAACGCTCTTAGATACAAGAGAATGGTTTGTTTGTATAGTACTTGATTTGTTTTGTTTGGTGAGTTGGAACATGAACAAATGAAGCATTAAATGATGTCAGAAAAATGTGGTTTAGATCAAGAGAATCAATGGTCTCTGCCTTTGTTGAAGTTTGTGTCTCTCATATTTGCCTCTCTTTTTTTATTGTGGCATCATTTTGGTCAGCTACACCACACCTCGATTAATTCTCTCTATGGACTAGCTTCATGTTATGTCAATTCTCTCCAACATATTTGAAAAGGGCTACAAAAATTGTGAGTATGAAGCCATGGACTGATCAAAGTGGCACCTCTAATTGTTGTTTTTCCAGCAAAGAATTCTCATTCTCCAAATGTTGTGACATTCAAAGAAAAATATAATCTCGCTAAACAAAAACATGATGAAGATGACATAAAAGACTTCTCGTTTTAGCTTTTCTTCAAGAGTCGCTCTAGTGTTTCTTCCTCCTTCTTGAGGATTTTTTTTGTTATCGAGAAAAAAAGTATTAGTTGTTAGAGCAAGCTAATGTGAACTCTTATATATTCAATATGAGTATGTAAATATAATAGAATATTGAATATGTGATGAGATTCTTCACCTTTGTAATTGTGAATATATATGTGTGCTTTATGTATCTCTGTATTTTTTTAAGGATATAGGATCAGGAATAATCTGTCATAATGATCTCATCATCTATGCATTAATTTAGAGCTTAAATTTTATGCACTAATAGTTTAAGAGATATCTACAATTAAATCTCATAAAAAAAGTAATTAACTAAAAGGTGTTTTATCATAGTTTGAGGAAGTGGAAGCTCGGGAACCATGTCTCAGCCAGAAAATACAACCAATAGGGATTACCGAGGTATCTCTAGAGACAGGATAATCATGTACTTCAAGAGAAGGGCCTCTACAAACAGGACAAGATGTTACAAGAACAAATGGTTGCTATCATGACTAGAATGCAATAGGTACTTGTTTGCCCCTTCTTTAAAAGTCTACTCCTTTTCTTGACAATTCTTCTTTCTTACTATTTGATAATTATTTTGTGAATTGCTCCATATATGTTGTTGAGTTGCTCTTTTAAATCTGGTTTTCTTTGTGACGCATACGAAGTGTTTGAAAAAAATTCTGAAATAAAGTAAGCATGAAAAAACTGTTAGTGTAGTGTTCTTGATCCTCTTTTCTTTTTTAGAAAAGGGTGTTGTTGTTGTTTTTGTTTTCAACAAATTTTGTATGATTTTGTTACTATAAATGATTTTCATCTGTGGCATTTGAGATGGATGGAGGAACAAAACCTGTAAGATTGTTACTTTCCATGTTTAAATCTCTCAAAGTTTTTGGATTTCCAATGACTTTTGAGATTTGTCCCTTTAAAGAATTGAAGGCTAAAACCAAAGTAGCAAGACTGAAAATGTTATGATGAGAAGATGGTACTAAACTAGTGAAACTATTATTTGTAAGAGAGAGAACTTAAAGGCGAAAAAAAGTCTCAACCACAAGAAGCATCATGAAACGACCAATAGGACAAGTGTAGTATTAGTAGTCATGGCAAAAGAAAAAAACTGCAAACTGGCCTGAGAACTTAAAAGAGTTAAAAGTCTTAAAAAGCAACAAATATACTACTTATATATGAATAGTTAGAAAATTGAGCAGCCAAGTGATTATATTAAGTTAAGCTAACACACAAACAAACAGAACTAACTAATATGGTTTAAGAATGTTATGTTACAAAAAAAGATGTGAGCTAGAGTAGTGGGTGTATGAGAAAAGGCTCAAAATGATCCTTTATCTTTGAACATAGATTTAAAGTGATCCTTTATATATTTTATATGGAGCACTAATAGTCCTTTAAGTTTGCAATAATGGAGTACATTCAGTAGTACTCCAAATAGAAACAATAAAATTTTAGTGGCAGCTGATGACATACAAAAGTCAAGCCCATCTGCAGATAGCAGACTTAAATTGAGGAACTGAAGAACTTTGAAAAATTCCTTATGAAGGGACTGCATTCAAGGAATCACCTGAAACATTATATTATCTTTGCTTAGTTTGTTAATGATTCTCAAAATGGAGAATTTTTTAAAAGAAGCATTCTGTCGGATACCTCAAACTATCAGGATTGACATAACCATTTATGTATATGAGAAAAAGAAAGTAGCACCTATTTCTTATTGCAAGAACTTGATGTGGCAAAAAATAGTAGGAAAAATACCTAGCTAATGAATTAACTATATGAACTCTCACCTTTGGAAATTATATATGAATCTGAAAAGTGAAACAATGACTATCTTTCTTAAAAAGTTTGTATAATTCTCTCCGACTGTATCAAGTAAAAGGTTCTTTATTTGTCTTCCTTTATGTTCACTTGAGATAAATGCTGCAAACTACAAAGCATCCCAACTCATATTCTAGATCTCAACGTTAGAGTTCTTAGCATCTAAAAATACTTGCTTATAATAGCTCGATCCTTTAAAACCCTTGAGCATCATAGATAGACCTTGCAAATTACATACCTTTGTTGTTAGAAGCACAATTCATAAGGTGTTATTTTGTCGTCTTTTTATTCAATACTTGTCAAAATGACATACTTGTTAGGCTGAATTTTTCTTAAAATTTCTAGAGGTTCTCTAAGCTTGTACAATTTTAGTATTTCAGAAATAAGTGAAATCAAGTTGGCTTAGTCCTGGTATTGTGCATATCTCAAGATTTTGATGAATAACTTGTACAATTCTCAGTTTATTTTGGGAAGAAGTTGAGCTTTAAACAATATCTTATGTTTTTAACATGTTTGTAATTTATGATGGTCTTGCTTCTTTACATGATATATATAAATTACCAAGTTGGTAGATGCTTCTTGAACTTGCTATTGCCTACTATTTATTATTTGATGTCTTTTTTGTTTTCTTCATACTTCCACTCTCAATTGCTTCTGCTTTCTGTATATTGTATTGTGAGCTTCTTTATCTGACTATAACTTTTGATCCATTTTCAGTTTTCTTCAAATTTATCTTTAGAAGTGTCTGAACTATTATGTCATTGCTTTTTATAATCTTAATCACTCTATGTCATCCTTTTTTATTATTAGCATTACATTATGAGATATGAAAATGATTGTCTTTCTTTTAATAACAGGAACAAGGTTCTTAAATAATGGGGCTGCCCAAAGATAAGCATGAAGGCGTGCAATGAAAGGTTTTAGATCAAATGTGTGTATGCATATAATGTCACCTATGTAATATGTAGTGTGTAATTGACTTTCTAGTAATGGACTTGTAATATTCGGCTTGACGATGCTTTTGCAGTTTGTAAAATACTACTGCTTTTAATAGCTATACATCAAATTTAGAGAATTTTATTGCATGGAAAACTTAGTATAATTTTGTTTGTGATGTGGTTATAAATACCATCTAATGGGGACATATTTTGTAGCGACTATTATTGTAGTGCAACTTGTTCTTTAGTAACAAGGTGAAAATTGCCACAAATGGAATATTAGTTTTTGTGGCGACATATTTCACTACTAAAAGTCATTTTTCAGTAGCGACATGAAAGTTGTTGTTGATTGTTTAATTGTTTTGTGGCGACGAGAGTTGTTACTAAAAATTTTTTTTCAGCTGCGACAAAAGAATTGCTACTAAAAGCCTTTTCAGTAGCGATAAAAAAGTTGCTGCTAATTTTTATTAGGTGTTCTGTGGCGACTTTATTGCCACTAAATCCTTCTTTTTTGTAGCGACTTGGTCAAATATGTGGTGTAAGAAATATTTTTTGTGGCATACAATTTGAGGTATAGTGGCAACTGATGTCGCCACAAATGGGCATTTATTGTGGCGACTTTCAGTTGTCGTCACAAAAAACTTTTAGCTATGGAAGTACTAGCTACGACTCAATTGTCGCTACTATAGCATTTTAGGGGCGACTTTTGGGGTATTTGTTGCGACAAATGTCGCCACAATAAGGCACATTTCTTGTAGTGAGGTGTTGTAATAAAGAGGCACATAGGTTAGTTTGTGTTGCCTATGACCTATGTGCACACCCCTAAACTAAAGTACTGCCTAGTGTGGCATAAGCTCTGGCGTAACATGGGGATATTATGATACAAAAATACATATATTTATGTCCAGCAAAAATATTTTTTGTTATGAGGGACATAGGCCTTCTACCTCCACGTGACATTGTTTCGTTAGGCTTTCACCCATTGCAGAAAATTTTTCACTACTGCCTCTCATAGAAGTCTGGGTCATGTCTCAGTCCCAGCTTAATCATCCTCTCAGATCAGCTATTGGTCATCACCTTGTTAAGCTATTGCCTCTTCAACTAGCTAATCAACTTTGAGTCTCTCCTTAAACAGATTCCTCCTTTTGATCCTCAGGCTACAAGGTCTTAATAGTTGTTTTCAGCTACAAAATAAGAAATAGTAAGTGTCAATAACCCGATGTAGTGTGGGATGAGTGTCATTATACGAGTGTACATTTATATGAGAATTCTCTATATTTATTTAAAAAATTTACATGATACATCAAACATGTGTTATCTATTTACTATTCATAACTATAATTTTAAAAAATTACATTTTATAACTACATTTCATTGTCTCTAGTATCTCTCATCTCTCTCTCTAATCTCGCTTGTTGTTGCCTATCTCTGTCCCTCGCTTGACACTCTCGTCCAGCTCTCTCGTTCCTTTTCTCCTCTTTCTCCCTCTCTCAGTCACCACTCTCCAACTCTCTCTCGTTCCCTCTTTCCTCTCTCTCATCCATCCCATATCTCTCTCTCTTTCTGTATTTTTGTATTTTTGTCTCTCTTTGTATTTTTCTATTTTTGATTCTCTATCTTTCTTTGTTGTATTTTTGTATTAGAACAAATGAATACAAATGATGCAAGAACGAAGGAATATAAGCGATACAAGAGCAAATAAATATAAGTAATACAAGAGTGAATAAAAACAAGTAGTACCAGAACTAATGAATGCAATCCACTATATCTTTTGATGTTTATATCTGTGTAGATGCAGACTATATTCATCAATTCCAATTGTATTCATCGAGATATATATAATGTGTATTTGTTGGTATACCTAAATGCAGGTACGAATATAACACATATATTGGCCTGACGCCTCAAAAAATATTTTTTTTATTTTTTTTATTTATTTATTTTTAATATCTCAAATTATTGCTATGAATGATAAAGATCTAAACTATAGCTATAAATTGCTAATAAATCCAAGTTATAATCAATTTTTAAAATTCCCCTATTTATGGGCTAACCCATCGGTGGCCCCCTAAACTTGGCACGATCTTTCACTTAGACACTTTAACTAGGCTTTGTTCATTTTAGACACCTCATGTCACGCCCAACTGTGTCAATTTGACACTTTTTCGACAATCTGCCAAATTTGTAAGGTGTTTGTAATACACTTGCCGATGACGTGTCAAAATGACGAATTAAATAAAGACACGTGGCATATATATAAAAAATAATTCTCAAATAAATGATTTTTAGTACAAAAAAAAAGTGACCAATGAATGAATGACACGTGGAATTTTTGCCCAAAAGACTTTAAACATAAAAAAACCAAACCCCACCCAAATCATCTTCTCCACCCCACCCACCCCCGACCCCTGCGTTTTCTCCACTCTTCCCCCACCCACCCAGCGTCTTCTCCACCTCTACCCACCCTAACCCCAACCCCTTCCCCACCCACATCATCTTCTC
>JAJOOO010011496.1:0-21116 GCA_029582685.1 Solanum piurae
TTTTTGTTAGTGAAACTTTTCTGGGCATTCAAAGAGAGATTGTTGCTTGCCATTTCTTTGGTTAAAAAAGTTGGTTTAGAAAAGCCTGTGCGTTGAAAAATGCACGGGTTGAAAAGGTAGCCCTGATGGGTTAAAATGGGTAGCCCTGACGGGTTAAAAGGGTAGCCCTTACGGGTTAAAAATGGGTTAAAAATGTATGGTAGTTCTTTGGAAGATTTCACAGATCCCTTAAGATCAATGAAGCTCTTGATACCACTGTTGGTGTTTTTAAAAAAGTGGGGCAGCACAAAAAGATTGAAAATATCTCTCAATGGATTGAAATGGCTTTCAGTTGATTTCAATAATTTTCTTAAGCATTGAGAGGCTTTATATAGCCAACAAGAAATACATAATCTGAATAATTTAAAATTTAAACAACCTAAAATATCTCAACAACATAAACAAACTAACTAAAATTCAAATTTCAAATTTATTTCAAACTAAATAACTTAATTTGCTAAAAGTTACTGCAGTAACTTAATGCAAATTTCAACAAATAAAGAGCATCTTGGCCAAAAATGTGAATGTCCATCATACTGATTGATCGAGCAAGCTTGATGATGCAATTGGGACTAGACGACATTAAAATCTTCCATTGATATAATTCCCTACAAGTTAGTCTTTGGGAAAGCTTATCAACTTCCGACTGAGTTAGAACACAAAGATTTCTGGGCATTGAAAAAGATAAATTTGAATTTGGGTGTAGCCCTCTTGAGTTCATTTCCACCAAATCAGTGAATTGGATGAAATTTGTTTGCAGGCCTATAAAAGTTGTGCCCTATATAAGGAAAAGGTTAAGCGGTGCAATGATTCTAAGATACTTTCTTGTGAGCTTTGAGTTGTGGAGTTAGTGTTACTTTTAAATTCACGGTTGAATCTTTTTCCAAGTAAGCACAATTTGAAGGGGACTGGTCCGCACAATATCAGACGAGTGTATGGCAATGGAGCGATTGAAATTGTAGATGCAAAGGGGGTAAGATTCAAATTCAATGGCCAAATGTTGTAGGCATACTTTTGTGAATATCATGATGTGCATGTTGTTAAAGTGGTGTATTTGGATGATGTGTGATGAACATATCCACATTATGTCGCGACGTTAAATTAGGATCTTCTAGGAATGCAACCTAATTGTTACTTCTTTTCAATAACACGGGTGTAAACATGTGCAGGTATTGTGCAAAAATAGGCAATGGAAAAGAAAATTGGGCGATACGCTGAGTACTCTAAGCGAAGCTCGAACGAGTTAGCCCAATAAAGGGTCCACAATTAGGTTATTACTTTGTATTTTGACAATGCTAATCACCAACTGGGCGATGTACAGACGTTGTTGGGTGAACCCACTATAATTCGCCTTATCAGGCACACAAAATGGGAGGCACACTGTTAATTTCAGTGATATTCATGAAAACAACAGTGATTCGCCTATGTGCATCTGGAGATTGTGAATTAGTTCCATGAAGTGAAGGACATATTGTCTTAGGCTGCAACCCTTTATGAGCAATCTGATCGCGCTTGGTGATTCGTTGACTTTGTTGGTGAATGTTGATCACAATACTTTCTTATGCAGTGCTTTCATCTTCATATATTCATGATATTTCTATTCATTTACAACATTGATCTTTCCTTTTTCATGGGGTGAGGGCTTTTCAGAAAATATTCTCCTTTTGACTTCATTTCGAGTTTGAATAATTGTAGTAATTTACTTTTGGTTAAAGTGTGTTTCTTGTTTCTATTTCATTTTCTCACGATTTTTAAAACCTCCATGAATGTAAAATCATGAAATGCTTGAACTCTTCATTGATAACAATTTAAATATCGATAGAGTTCAATATCGATGTCTTAAATAACACGTATGATAAACATGGTGTTTAGTGTTGTTATGTTGAGAATGAAATTGATTTGGTTGCACTTTTGAGCGATCTCTTTTAATCTTCTATTGACTAACTATGTTTTGATATGAGCCGTGCAATTAACATCGCACATACAATTTTGATCTTTTCGATATGTGCTAAAGGAGTGTATTTAGAAGTGCCATGTGTGGTGAGGTAGTACTTGAAAGAATGTATGTAGAGTCCTAAAATTTTCCTTGTTAGTCCAATTGTTTGAATCTTCATTAATGTGAGACATGATCTTGGGCAACAATTTATAGTAGGAACAAAATTCTCCATAATCCTTTTTGACTACCTTGTGAGGGTGTGCATCCATTTTGGAACCATTTGAGCCTATCCTATTTGTTGGCAAAAACCAAAACTAAACCTCTTCAACCGAGTTGTCCCTACCTTCTCACTAGAAATCCTTTTTAAAGCATTGATATGTTTGAAAAGCCAACTTAGGAAAAAAGTCTAACGTGGAGGTATGGAAAAGAAGGAAGAATGAAAACTAAGTGAAGCGAAAAGAATGATGAAATGAGACTCAATTTTGTAAGAGTTACAAAAAAGAAAGAATCCCTCCTTACAAAAAAAGTTATTGTGATTGAAATGCGTACAAATGAAAAAAAAAAAGCGAATGAAATAAAGAGGATTCAAAAAAAATATAGTGACAAGTCAAAGTTTAAGTTCTCAATTGAAAAACAAGTAAAAGAACTTGATAAGAGGTGATAATGATTGCAACAATGCTTTGAAAAGGTAAAGTCACCAATCAAAGTTAACCATACCTCATCCATCAACGGCATTACAAGCCAAAAAGACCCTTGAGAGCTTTCAAGATCTAGGTTATGCGATGATTTGAAAATATGGGTAAACCTATGGGATAAAGCTTGCATGTTTTTCTCTTTTGAGAGAGTGAGAGTTTCATTGATTCCTTATACATTTGTTGAGTTGTTTTTGAGAGAATGGAATCTTTCTTGTGAGGGAACTTGAATGCATTTGTTGAAACACATTGTTGCAGTAGACAAGAAACGAAAATAATCTTGAACTACAAGCTAGTCGTCATTTGAGGCTTTTTGATCATGATTGAGGGTTGTTATTGAGAATATTCTTGTTGTGGAACTTGCATGTTAGCTCTCATTGAGTACTATTGCAGATACCTTATTGTCTTGCCCTGCGCCTACACCCTACGTGGACAACACTTGCGAATCATTGTTGGCCCCAAGTGAACCCTTGGCCTTACTGAACTCTCAGAGGGAGACTTACTTAACATAGAATAAACCCAAATGATAAACTTTACTCAACTTTCTCAAAAGTAAACTCAGAATATTTCATAAATACAACATTCACTTGCAAAAAATGGCAACTCAAGTCTAGAACAATAACATCTGAAAATGAAAAGTCTCATGAACTACTGTCTATCTATCTATTTATCTATGAGTCTCCAACACTATGATGGATGTCGGGACAAGACCCCCGATCATCCTAACAAACTGAAATAACTGAACATGAATAAAGGGTCCTCTGGAAGCAAGGAGGATCACCAAACAACTCAAGAACTCAACTCGATCAACGAAGCACAGGTTGATTATCCTGGTTGCCTGTTTCTGCATCATGAAAGATGTAGGCCAAAAGGCATCATTACATGTCATGTACCAGCATGGAAGAGGAAATCTAAAACATGACATAAGCCTGAATTGGACTGAAGGAACAACGTACCTCGTCTCAACTCAACTCAATCTCAACTCATTTTAATATTAAAGCAATAAAAATAATGCGATATAAAGAAAAGCTTTTCAAACAATAGATAACAAAATGTATGGGAAAAAAACAATATAACTCAGTGTGTATGTAAAAAAAAACAAAAAAAACTATGTTTGGGAGATTCCCTAGCCGACAACCATCACTATGAGCTATGTGATGATACAACATCTCACCCACACTGCCAGAACTTTCCTATACCTTACAGGGGTATAGAACTCCTCAACTAAGTGGATCTACTAAGCTATGCTAAAAAATTAATAAGGAATCATCTAAAAAGTATGACCCTTTCTACCCACGTCGGCTACATGGGCCATGAGTTGTTTGAACTCTCGCACATATCGGTTCTCAATACTACTCCCAAAATATAAATTAGCTCATATGTTTAAAAAAAACACTTCCTCATCCTCAACTTTAGTACTTAAAACACCTCATGAACTCCTTTGGAAATCGGTGTTTCCCCTAATTTTAAATTAAAAAAACATTTAATCTTGGGAATACTTAGTTCCCATATATTCATTTTGAAAAAAATTTAAATTCAACTCTACTCTTCCTCAAAGTCAAATACTCAAGTCTTGAAACAAGATTAAAAAGTTTGTAAGAGACTTCTCAAAACTATTCGAAAGAACTCCGTTGAACTTTACTCTTAATTCTATCTTGAATTTGAAATGTGAATTCAAGAATTATACTTTAGAATGTATGTTATCTCAATGATTTAGAAGGGTTAAGATAGTTGATCATCAGAACGAGTGGAGGCCCAATTTAAGGAACACTGGCTCTACGCGGAGATGGAAATAATTTTTTGGTCGCGAAATATTTTTTGTTGTAGAGGACTCCGTGTCCTCTCCACGACACTGAGAGGGGGTATTTATCTGGGGACTAAAATTCTAAGCACCTCCGCGATGCGGATCTGGGCCCAAGTATTTGCCCGATAATTTCCTCTCCTCCCAAACTCGATTCAACTCATACCCACTGCAATTCTAAGGACAAAATTCATAAATTCTCATAAAACTAAACTTTTTCAGCAAAACCCACACAATAACTGCGCTCATTCGCAACTCTCACCTAAAGAACTTAACAAGAACTTCATTATCAAAGAAAGAGGCACAAAACCTCAAGAACTCAAAGCATTCAACCACAAGAACTAAATTACTGATAAAAATCACATGATTGGTGTGTGGGTGAACGAACCCAACAGAATGAAAGCTTACATACCTTGATTTGTCCAAAAAAATCCTCGATTCACATGAGATCTTGTTCGTTCTTCCTTTTCTCCTCTTTTCCTCTTCTTGAACTATCTTCTAAAACCCTAAGAGTAATTTAGGATTTGTAAAATTAACCCAATTCAGATTTGACCCCAAAAGAATATTAAAAAATGTTTTAATCTAATGAGGTAAGGAGAAGAAAAAAAAACCCCTCACTAATTCAAGTAACTTTCTTTAACTAGACATGTTGACTGCAAACAGACATATCTCCCTCATATGAACTCAAAACTTAGCAATCTCGGTGGCGTTGGAAAGAGGATTACAAGACCTTTCATTTTCTATCTTATGGGCCACGTAACTCCTCATTTACTAAAAGTTATGCTCATTTGATGTTGACCCAAAACTCACAACTTAAGTATAACGGCATCGCTAAATAGGGGTCAAACACCCGAAGGCTGAAGCAAGAAAGATGCGAATTGAATAGAGATGGACGATTCACCAAATTTGATTAACGAACTCAGATAATATCATCCAATGAAACAAGGATCTGATTTTTGAGCAAAATTTTGGGAACCTATAAATAGTTGAGAGGAGAGAGAAAGAAGGTGTGGAAAAATTGATAGTAATAGTCTCAAACATTCTAGAGCGAGAAACATCTTCCATTAAGTGAGAACACTTTTATTGTTGAAGTTTTCAATTTTGTGAACATGAATTTGGTAAATTGAGAGTTAATATGAGGTGGATTTTCTATTAAATACACAATTTTATGCTACCCATGACTAATTTCCTACAAGGTATAATCTATTTAGACTTCGCAGTGTGTGGCAAAAATTCCAACCTCTTGGGATGTGATTCTGGGTTTGGGTATTGATTTAATTTAGTGAATTATTGGATTGATTTGTTTTATGGTTGTTACTAATAGATTTGATTGATTTTTGGGTGATTAAATCATGAATTAAGGTGGCGAACTTAATTCTCGTTCAAATCTTGTAATGGTGCTTGAAAGAGACCAATATAAGTGGGTAATTTGTTCAACATCTGTAATTTAGAGTACTTGATTGCAGATAAAATGTTTTTGGTTATTTAGGTTTGCATATAGATGTGACGGAAAGGAGATTCTAGGTAAGGATTCTTTGAGATTGAAAGAAGATTAACATTAATTATGATGACCTTGCTTATTTGTGATTAATTAGTTGTAATGACCAATTATACAATACCCAAAGTGAAATAAACATTCGATCTCCAGACCATAGAGTCAGTTAGTTTCGTGAACGTCAATTATTATTTCAATATTGTTAATTTGTTGCTTGAATTCGTATTGTTAAAATATGTCGACTTATCCACTCAGTTATTATTTCAACTTAATCGGAATAAATTGCTTGTTAACTCTGTAATAAAATTCTTCATCACATACCATTCCTTGTGGTATTCTACCCTGACTCTTAGTTGGTTGTTTTTATTGACAACAACCTTTGTCCCTTTTAATTGATTTATTAGACGGCATTTGAGTGTTATCAAGTTCATATTGGTGAAAGACTTTCTCATCCATGTTGAATTGTGCTTAAGTTGTTATTCTATGTTTTAATCCAAAAAGTATGGATTGGTATTGATCATTGCCTTCTCTAGGATTATGATATTTGACTTTAATCTATTTTGTTGGGATTTAGACTTAGCACCAAGAGGGCCGGCTCAAATAGGGTAGTCTCTCATAGCAACTTCTAGTCCCAAACTACGCACCCCCGTAGGAATGTCTTAAATGACCTACCTAGTGGGTCCACTTTAGAAAATGATGATATGAATGGATTCTACCTTGGCAAATAAAATCCTCTTCGGTCTCTCATGGTCTTATTGTTGGCTAATGCTAAGATCACAAAAAATGACTATGTTTCTAAAAGATTTTCTTATGTTCCTTATTTAAAATGAATTGACTATATCTTATGATTTTCATGTTTTGCTTCTTAAACCTTTTAAATATTCAAATATTGATCATGTTTTATATGTATTAGGCCATTCTTGTTACCATGTCTATTTCATGCATATTGCCCCATACTTGAATATTTCATGTACAAATGCATACTAGTGCCTACATTATCAAATGATGTAGGGTCCGACGCGCCCACCTCTCATTCTTTTGGCTAGTTGATATCATAGTTGATCAAAGATCAAGAGTTGATGAGTCAACGTATTTTTGTGAACTATGACATTATTATTTCTTTCTTTATTTCTATTTCCAGACAATATACGTGATGTATGGGTTATGTCCCAATCACTTTCTTTTGAATGTTTAGATGGCTTATTGAGACTAATATTAGACTTTAGCTTGTCAAAATATTTTGAAATGTGAAATACTATATTTTGAAATTTTTATTCTATTATATTGTATGATGTACGCTATGTGGCCTGTGTAGGACACGTTATATGCCATGTTACACCTAGATATACCTTGGGTCATGACAATCGATCTTATCTTGTTTATTTTGTATGGTATGACAGTTGGGTAGACTTGGTCATTCTAGGTATGATAGACTTTGATATAATCTTGGGCTTGCATTGGCTCTCTCAATATCATGTTGCTCATGACTGTAATGATAAGACTCTTTCCATAGAGATGTAGGGTGTTCTGATGGTTGAGTGGAAATGAGGTAGTGGTTCTTATCATAGAGAGGTTCTCTCCTTCATCCATGCTCAAAGATTAGTGTGGGGAGAGGGTGTTTGTCATACTTGTTTTTTATCCGAGTTACTAGTGCTGAGCCATTTTTCATGGATTCTATTCTCATGATTCAGTAGTTTCCTGAAGTGTTTCCTACTAATCTTCAAGGTGTTCTTCTTGATAGAGACATTCATTTTTCTATTGGTGTGGAGTTGGGAACCAATCTAATTTCTTTTCCTCCTTACCCATTTTTTTAAGTAAGGGCATTTTTTGCCATAATGTCTCTTCTTGGGGTGCTCTTGTTTTGTTTGTGAAAAGAGGGATGGGACTATGAGAATGTGTATTGACTATATGCAGTTGAACAAAGCGATAGTGAAGAGCAAGTATCCTCTCCCTTGTATTGATGCCTTATTTGATTAGTGATATACCGTGAGTTTATGGTATTTTTGATACATTTCACTTAAGAGTTGTGTGTTTCTAGGGCCATTTTGTATTGGAAATAATGTTTTCTTTCATGTTTGTAGGAAATAGGTTTGGACGCAATTGAGTGAGATGACATCTGAAAAATCTACAAAAGTGGCCACCCACGAAGGGACCTACGGTCCGTAGGTCCTATGACGGCCTGTCGATGGTAGGCGTAGATAGGAGCATCAGGGAAGTCTGACCAAGGGTGGAACTACGAAGTGATCCACGGACAATACGTCGACCCACCGGTCGTCTTGCACATCCGTAGAAGGTGTTCAAAGAGTTGAAGTTCCAGTACCTGATGAAATTCCTAAGTGTGGAGCCACGGAAGAGGACCAATCCTGCACGTTCGTTTTTGGTCATCAGAGAATGATGGTTCCAGGCCTTGCAAAAAAAGTCTATGTGTTGACTAACAGAGGGGACCTATGAACCGTAGGTCAACGCACGATCCATAGGTCGAGTCGTCGATCAAAGCTGTGTCCCAAAAGTTTATTTCCTTATTTTGTTTCCTTTTTGTTTAGGACATGTTTTTCTATAAATAAGGTATGTAAACCTCATTTTGGGGGTTAGACTCTATTGTTTACTTTTAGTTTTTGATATTTTCTTGGGAATTAACTTGCAAACTTTCTAATTCGATTTCTGGATTTTGTTTATAAGATGTTTTCTTTAAAATTCAATTCAAGATAACAGGTTTCTTCTACTCTAAATGTAAGTTCATGAATTCCTCTTATCAAAACATGAAATGAGTTCTTTCAAGCATGAGTAGCTAAATCCACAACTAGGGTTGTGGGAACCATGAGCAATTAACAACGTATGAATAATAACTAAGTAATTCTTGAATAGTGTTGATGCATGCATTGGTAATTCTTTCGTTTAGAAGTCTTTTTAACAAGTGCACGCGTTAGAACTCGCCTTGTCGCTACTTGTCGGACCATGAAGGTAGTTAATAAGAAAAGAATTATCAACCAAGATTTAGTACGATATTATATAATGGTCTAATTTCAATTGGTGCGATGGTGAAAACTAATCCATACATTAATGTGATGTGTAATCTGAGTTAAAGGTAAGGGTTAGTAAATATACACACGTAGCCAGACCAAGGTGCGGAGTGAAATTCCCTATTTGGAGGACCAATCACTTAGGGATACATATCTTACCAAATTTGCATGTAAAATACTAGAAAATGATTACTATTATTAGGATTACCGCGTTATGAGCTTATGGGGAACACATACACCCTAGTTTCTTTCTCTTATTGATAACTCGAAGTTTGAATCTTGCTCACTTGTTACTTAAAATAAGTTATTTATTTCAAAAATCCCCCCCCCCCCCTTTACTTACTTGTCTGGGAAATAAGTTGACTAAACGAATATAATAGTAAGTTAAGTTTAAGTCTAAACCATATTCCTCGTGGGATCGACCCCAACCTATAAGTTGGGTTCTTTATTTTGGCAATGAGGACTTATACTTCTTTAGGGAGGTGTAATTTGAGTGTTTCAAATTTTGGCCTCGCTGCTAGGGAATAAGGCTTTTAGATTAAGTTTAACTACATTATTAAACTTTAGTCAATTATTTCCTAATTTTACATTTTCTTTTGTTTTTGTTTTCTTTAGGTTTTTACTATAGTGTATGCCAAGTACACGGAGTCGAGGTGAACCACTAACCCCATATGATCCAGAGGTGAGCAAAACTTTGAGAAGGATGAATAATCAAGGGGTCCAAAATAATCCAATCTTAGAGGAGCATGTGGAAGAAGTTGGTAATGAGAATGCTCAGGTTCCTAGTGGTAATTTAATCGGAGATGCATTGAGGGTGCAAAATTCACCAGAACCAAGACTGCAAGATAAATACAGGGTCGAGTTCAATACAGTTAAATCAGAAGAACCCATTGTTCTCCCTCCTCTACCTCCAAGGCATACATTTGTGGAAACGAGAAATCTGATTTAGATGCTTACTGCGGGTTTTTTTTTTCTGGTATGGTGTCGGAAGATCCACATAGGCGCATGACCAAGTTTAGGAGTGTCTGCAAGAGTTGTGTAGGGCGACCGGAGTTGGATATAAATGTCATAGGGTTGAGAGTTTCCCCTCTATCATTGACCGGTGATGCTTCACTGTGGCTTTCTGAGCTTTCATATAACTCAATTAATACATGGGACCAATTGCACAAGGTGTTCATGGCCAAGTACTTCCCGTTGTCTAAAAAGTTAAACCACAAAGAAAAACTCAACAACTTTGTTGCACTACCTGGAGAGTTAATGAGTAGTTTATAGGATAGGTTCATTGCATTTATAAGAAGTTTTCCAAATCACCGCATCAATGATGAGTCACTGAAGGAGTACTTCTACAGAGGTCAGGATGACAATGGTAATGTTGTGCTTGATACTATCGTTGGAGGATCGTATGGTGAGTGCACTTTTGAGGAGATCGCAGAGAAATTGGAGAAGATTTCCTGAAATAATAAAGCATGGAGCACTAGAAAGCCAGACACTAAAAGAAGCACTTTCGCAGTTCAAGCTGCACCTAGTCAATCGGCCAAAGACATTTGTGAGGAGATGGCTGAGATGAGGACAAAACTTGTGTTGGTGTTGAAGCATGTGAGTGGAGGTGCAGAAAAGGTGAATGCGGTAAACTACTTGACTAGGACTCCACAACTGCCAGATGATGAATTCTACTGTTAGGAGGATGATTATTTGGTGAATGATCAGACCCGGGGTTTCCGAGCAAACGCCCAAGCTTCCAACTCGGATAATTGGCACCAAGGGCAAGGAAACCAAGGTTGGAACTATGACAACTAACACCGAAAGGGTAACTATGTCCGGGATGGGAACTACAATCATGACAACAACTATGGCAAAAGAAACAATAGGTTTGAGCCTTATGTTCCTCCTGCAAATCGGGAAACTGGCAATAGGGAAGTTGGGGGGCAGTATATCAAGTATTGAGGATATGATGCAGAAGATGATGAAGAGGTTTGATTCGACTGATGATAATGTGAAAGAGATGAAAAATGACTAGTGTGGAATTGGTAAAAAAATTAATGCCCATGCAGTGTAGATCAAGCAACTTGAGCAACAGATGAATCAGTTGTCCACTACCGTAAACCCACATCAGCCTAGCACATTTCCTACCAATACCATCCAGAATCCGAAGAATGATGGGCATTGTAAAACAGTCACTACTCGAGGAGGTAAACACACCATTGATCCACCTATGCCATCTGAGGTTGAAATTATGGTTGAAAAAGATGATAGTGAGATTGAGGTTACTTAAGAGTCCAAGAATGCTTCAGAGAAGGAAGCATAGGTGACTCAAAAAGTTATTCCCATGCCTAAACCTCCACCGCCATTCCCACAAAGATTAGTGAAAAAGACTGAAGAAGGAAAATATCATAGGTTCATTACTATGTTGAAACAACTTTCCATCAATGTTCCGTTGATAGAAGATTTGGAGCAAATGCTTGGGTATGCAAAGTTTATGAAGGATTTGGTGACCAAAAAGAGGTCTGTTAGCTTTGAGAATGATGAGAGGTTGCAACATTGCAGTGTTATTGCCACTAGGTCACTTGTGCAAAAGAAAGAGGATCCTGGTTCTTTCACTATTCCTTGTACCATCGGGTTGTTGCTTTTTGAGAATGCGTTGTGTGATTTGGGTGCTAGCATTAATTTTATGCCATTGTCTATTTACAAGAAGTTGGGTTTAGGGGCTCCAAAACCGATTGTGATGCGATTACTCGTGGTCGATAGAAATGTGAAGAAGCCCATTGGTGTTCTCCAATAAGTGCTAGTGAAAGTGGAGTCATTTATTTTTCCGGCAGATTTTGTGATATTTGATTGTAAGGTTGATTTTGAGGTTCCCATCATCCTACGAAGACAATTCCTTGCTACTGGGTGCACCTTAGTCGATATAGAGAGAGGGTAGATTAAGTTACGATTAAATAGTGAAGAGGTAAATTTTAATATCTCTAGGTCCATGAAGAAGGAAAGAGATCTTAAGTCAGTTTCAGTGGTGAATCATATTATGGAGCAAGGTTCTAATGTATCTATTGAAGAGATGTTGGGTTTTGATGCATTGGCAGTGGTAATGATCAATTTTGAGGGTGATGGTATTGAAGACTATGATGAATTAGTTGCTGCACTTGATAGGTTCAAATTTCATTACAAATTAAAGAAATTGGAGTTAGATATGAAAAATTGCGACTCTCCACCCGCAATACTGTCTGTTGAAGAGGCTCCATAATTGGAGCTCAAGGCTCTACCATCGCATTTGAGGTATGTATTCCTAGGGAGAGATGGTACTTTACCGGTCATCATTGTGGCCGATTTGAGTGAGGTGCAAGTTGAGGTATTGGTTTCTGTGTTGAAGAGGTTTAAGAGGGCAATTGGATGGAATATTGTGGACATTATTAGGATCCCTCCCGGCATTTATTCTCATAAAATCCAACTCATGCCATACCACAAACCTAGTATCGAGAACGAAAAGAGGTTAAATCCACCTATGCAAGAGGTAGTGAAAAAGGTAATCATCAAATTATTGGATGCTGGAGTCATTTATACCATTGCAAATAGTAGTTGGGTTTGTCATGTTCAATGTGTTCCTAAGAAAGGTGGGATTACTCTGGTTCCTAATGCAAAAAATGAGCTTGTTCCCATGAGGACAGTGACTAAATGAAGGGTATGAATGAACTACTGGAAATTGAATGTTTGGACAGAAAAGGATCACATCCCATATGATGTCGATATTTTCAAATATGGTGAAGGAAACTGTTGAGGTATTTATGCATTATTTCTCTGTGGTAGGTGACTCGTTTGATTGTTGTATAATGCATTTGACCGAGGTACTAAAATGGTGTGAAGAGTGTAATCTTGTGCTCAATTGGGAAAAATGCTACTTCATGGTGAAAGAGAGGATCGTTCTGGGTCATCGAATTTTTGAGTATGGTATTGAGGTTAATAGAGCTAACGTCGAGGTAATAGAAAACATTCCACCACCTATCTCTCTTAAAGGTGTTAGAAGTTTTCTTGGGCGTGTAGTCTTTTATAGGAGGTTTATCAAGGATTTTTCTAAAATTGCACACCCATTGTGCAAATTGCTCAAAAAGGAGTGTAAGTTTGATTTTGATGATGCTTGTCTGAGAGCATTTGGAGAGTTGAAAGCAAAGCTAGTTTCCGCACCTATCATTATTTCACCAGATTTGGGGCAACTTTTTGAAGTGATGTGTGATGCGAGTGGAGTGGCGCTTCGTGTGGTACTGGGACAGAGGTAAGAGAAGATTCTTCATCTTATTTACTATGCCAACAAAGCTCTGAATGTGGCTAAAAAGAACTATACGGTGACTGAACAAGAACTCCTTGTTGTGGTTTTTGCATTCGAGAAATTTTGATCTTACTTGCTTGGTACTAAGGTCAGAGTGCGTACTCACCATTCTGCATAAAGGTCTTTGATGGCTAAAGAGAATGCAAAACCAAGTTTGATTAGATGGGTATTGTTGCTGCAAGAGTTTGATTTTTAGGTGAAAGATAGAAAGGGGACAGAAAATCAAGTTGCCGATAATTTGTTTAGAGTAAACATGGAAGCTATGCTCAAGCTAGGAGATGGGGTTGAAGTAAATGATGCATTTCCAGATGAAAAGGTATTGGCTGCATCTTTTGTTCTTATTCCTTGGTTCGCGGATTTTGCTAACTAATTGGCAAGTGATCTAGCTCCATCGGATTTGTCGTTTCACCAATGGAAAAAGTTTATGCATGATGTGAAGAAGTTCTTTTGGGATGAGCCTTACTTGTTCCGTATTTGTGCTGATGGGATTATTCGTCGTTGTGTGCCCAATGTTGAGATGATGAGTATACTAGAGACTTGTCATTCACCGCTTGTTGGTGGGCATCACAGTGGTATTCAAATTGCTCATAAAATCTTGTAGTGTGGGTATTACTGGCCTACCATTCACCAAGATGCTTATAATTTCGCCAAGTCTTGTGATGTTGCCAAAGAGAAGGAGGAATTTCAAATAAGTAAGAGCTCCCTATGAATCTGATAATGATGATTGAGTTGTTTGATGTATGGGGGCTTGACGTTATGGGTCCATTTGTGAGTTCACATGGGATAAAGTATATTCATTTTGCGGTTGATTATGTGTCGAAATGGGTGGAAGCAATTGCGCTCTCAAACAATGAAGGGAAAAACATCACCGCATTTCTGAAAAAAGAGTATCTTCTCCAGATTTGGTACACCTAGGGCTATTATTAGCGATGGAGGTTTACACTTTTGTAATAAGTTGTTCAAGGCGTTGCTAGAGAAATATGGAGTTCACAACAATTTAGCCACTCATTACCATCCACAGTCTAGTGGGCCAGTTGAAGTATCAAACAGAGAGATAAAGAAAATCCTTGCAAAGACTCTGAATGCAAATAAAACTGATTGGTCAAGGAGGCTTGATAATGCTCTATGGGCCTATCACACCGCATTCAAGACTCCCAACTTGTATATGGGAAGTGGTGCAATTTTCCTGTAGAGCTAGAGCATAAGGCTATGTGGGCGCTAAAGAAGTAGAATTTGGATTGGGTCGGCACATCAAGTCAAAGTGTGAATGACATGAATGAGCTTGATGAGTTTCTCCTAAAAGCTTATGAAAGTCTAGCCTTGTACAATGAGAGGATTAAGAAGTATTATGATCAAATGATTGAAAAGAGTAAATTTGCTCTAGGTGATCTGGTGCTTTTATTCAACTCAAGGTTGCGCTTGTTTCCTGGCAAACTCAAGTCCAAGTTGACTGGGCCATTCAAAGTCACTCAAGTGTTTCCACATAGAGAGGTCGAGCTCGAGACCAAGGACGGAACAAGGTTCAAGGTGAACAGGCAAAGGATCGAAGTCTACATGAGGAAGTTTGAGAGTGTGCAAGAAGTGATTGAGGCCTATTACCTTGATGAAGTCTATGTAATCAAGTGGCCTGCGTCGTGCCGCGATGTTAAATCAAGCACTGTTTGGGAGGAGACCCAAGAAGTACTATCTAGCCAACTATAGGTTTTTCTTTTCTATTTAGGGGTTTTCTTCTTTTATTTTAATTTTTGTATCTCTTTAGATAGGTGTTTTATTTTTGTATTAGTGGTGCCTAGATATATAATAGGGTTCATGTCTAAAAAGTTTCCAGAAAATGTAAAAATAAAGTCCTAATGGTTGCTACGAGTGCAGGGGCGAAAGGAAAAATCTGTAGATAAATAGTTGTGCGGTGGCCTACGTACCCCATTGATGGTCCATGGGTCCATTCACGGACTGTCAATGGCATCCATAGACCGCAAGTAAGTTTTCTAAAATTAAAAGTGTCAAAGTGACCTACAGACCGGAACTACGGTCCGTAGGTCCACCCATGTACCGAAGACGGGGTCTCGTGGCTCAAAAACCTAGGGTGTACTAGACCAGACCTAGACACCTTATAAAATAAAAAATCTCATTTTTAATTCATTCCCCACTTTCAAAACTCCCTCCCAACCATTTTTAAACCTGTCCTCTCCCACAATTACTCCATTTCACCCCAATATCCCACATATCAAGTCCCCATTCACTTCCTTAAATTCCTATATCATTTTTCTCCCTTCCAAATCCCTTATCTCTATTCCCCAACGATTCCACAGTCCATGTTCGGTGTAAAAGGCTTGCCACAAGGGTCTAGAAGCTTATTGCAATCACACACTCACCATTGTTGTATACTTGTAAGATATGTAGATTTCTCCCGAACATTGAAATGGTTTATATTTTCATTTTGAAATCACAACAATGAACTTGACCGTGGGTTATTAATTTGGTGTTTGTATGTTAAACTGTATGCTAGAACACCCTTGGTATGATGTTATGTGAGTGTGTAATTACTTAAAAACAGAATAATTCTAGTTAATAGGCCGAATTGGAAATTTCAACTTAGGGTTTATGAGTATTTGTGTGATAAATTATGAAATCATGTATAATTGGAACCCTAAGGATGATTAACTACCATATAACTTGTTGAAATGCATGCATAAGCTTAAGGTGTTTTAAAATTGGTGAAGAAAAAAAGGTTTGAAACCAGTGAATCATCTGAAACCTGGCACAGCCTGACCCATAAGACCCTGTCTACGGACCGTAGGTTGGGTCTGTGGGCCATAAGCACAAATAGTTTTTGCTAAGTGTCGAACCACGTTGTGGACTACAGTCCATCGTTTCATCAACGAACCATTCTGCACATCCGTGGTTCCCATATTAGAGACCCAAATTTGGGTACTCTGACCTACGGAGGGGACCTACAAACTGTAGGTCCACCCACAGACCGTGGGTATCCACTGTGGGTCAACCGTTCTGCTACTGCCCAGAATTTTGTAAATTTTCATTTTGATTCATTTCTTGTTCTAAAATTCTTCCAAGTGTTTTATGCTTGTTTTGGTACTAACTAAACTTCTACATGTACTATGGCCCCAAGCAATATATGAATTACGCCGCAAATGACAAATTAAAGTTTGCTGCTCCCTCATTCAGGCAGATCGATGAGGATACAGATGGGGAGTACGTTCCACCTCCCACCAGGACTTCCCCCACTGCTCCACGCACTACACAGAATCAAGCCCGGAAGGTGATTCCTGACGTGGTTACTACCTCCCAGTATGATGAGGGGGCCACACCAATCGGATCACTAGCTAGATCTGAGTCCGCTTCAGGCTCTGTCTCCAGTTCTAGTGACATTAGTGTCTCGTCTTCTAAGGCTGATAGTGCGGGTTCCATTCCAGTATCTCAAGCACCCAGCCCGCTCCAGTTTCTGAGGGGCCTAATCTCTAGTGTGTGCAGGGCTATTTTTAGTTATACAGAGATACTCACATGCTGAATGAGAACGATAAGATGGCTCAGACAGTCACCGATGAGCCCTATGCAACCACCATCAGAAGGTCTATCTCGAAGAGGACCAAGCCCGCATCTGATCTTCCACTTGAGGCTACACTAATACATGGTTTTTCTGTGGATTTCTCTGAGACCACACTCCGGAGGTTCATCTATGTCCCAGACCAAACTCTGGCCATCAATACAGCAAAGTTTGACTATCGGATGAGCGTTATTCAGAGTGGAGCAGTTAAACGGTATGCCGAGAAGGGGGAGTCCCTTGTGAGATAGCTGGCCCGACATCTTGATATTGATAGCGAGCACGTCGAGTGTGTCCAGTCCCAGAGTTTGGGTATTAAGAAGGCGACCTTGACTTTTATGCCTAAGTTTTTTTGGTTACTGGTGCGTAACCGTGTGTCCCCTATTCAGGCGGATAATGTACTCACTTGGGATTGTGTGGTGATGGTTGCAGCTATGGTTGTCGGTTTGGAGATAGATTTCGGCCGCATTTGATAGCTGTGATCCATGAGAGGTCCTTCAAGGCCACCACCACTTTTCTATTACCCTGCCTCATCTTCCACTTTTGGAGGGACTCCGGTGTACCAATATGGCATTGTGACCGGTTGCTTCAGGCAACCAAGACTCTTGATATTGCCTTCATTCAAGATGAGGGAAATGTAGTTGCACCTCGCAGGGAGCCACAGGTTGAGGTTCCATCATTGGGAAATGATCTCGTAGCAGATGTGGAGTAGATGCAAGTTGATGACCCTGCCCCTCCAGCCACTACAACAGATTCCTAGGCTCCACCGTGTCCGGCAGCCAGCCAGACTCCTAGCTCCTCAAGAGCCACCCACTCCTCTGGCTCCTCCGCCATACCTCTAGCTCGAGTTGTGAACCTAAAGGCACAGATGACCACATTACTACAGCACATTAGGCTGTGGATGCAGCGCTTAATTGAGTAACTCCACGCTAGGATAGAGCAACTTATGGACCATAAGAATCAGGTTGTTCATAAGCACCTGGACGCGTTCGAGCTCTAATACTTTGAGAGGCTAGACCTGACCATTGATCTATCCACTTTCCAGGCAGATTTGGCCAGCCTTCGCATCGATCATGATTCCCTCCTAGTTCATACTGAGTCCACACACTAGAGGCTTCCCCCACAGATGGGGTTTACACCATTGTGATATCTACTTTATTTGGCAATGATGTGCCACCATCAGATACTTCCCGTGTTGCTGGGAAGCGCCCCCGCTCCGGTCGTGCTTCAGATGATGTTGAGGCCTATTGAATGAGAAAAAAAGAGCAACAACAGACTGAGGTGGCTCAGAGGGCATCCATAGGTTATGAGGAGCTCAAACAACAGAGGGCTAAAGAGGTAGGCATTGGCCCATCTAGCAGCATGAGGACTAGTGATGGTGCCTCGAGAGTGGATGATATCACTATTAAGGGTACTACGATGGTAGATGGGAGCGCTATTGTTAACGTTCCAAGGGTTGATCCAGCGGGTTCCGAGAAACTGGACCCACCTGATTCTTGAGTGGTTTTCAGCACATAGGTGCCACAGGTTAACATTACCCGAGCCTTTGCTTTTTACTCTTGTGCCCTAGGGACAATTGGACTTTCTTGTTGGGGTGGGGTAAATGGATTGTATGTGATAGGGTAAACTATGAGTAACTCAACTCATAATCCTCTCTTGGGGTATTCGTGCTCGTGTTCTTTTCCCCCAAGAGATTGTTTTAATTTCTGTAGAACCAACGTGTTTAGGAATGTATGGGTAGGAGTAGAAAAATGAAAGCATGCTGACATAAAAATAATAAAAAATGATCTCTGTCCAAAAATTGTGAAATGTGCTAAATCGATAGTCTTGATGAGTTGAATGTGTTGGATGTTAATGTGACATGATAAGGAATAGATTTGACCTCATGACTTAAGTTAAAACTTGAACTTACTAATCTGATAATCTGATAATGAAACAATGTTCCAAGAGTGTGTGAGAAAAGTTGAATGTTTAGACAATTTTTGTCAATTTAGAACTTCCCCCGTTGGTCCTTCTAAGATGACCAAAGCTAGAAGTTGGGAAGTGATCATAGACCCTTGTTCAAATTAGTCCACTTAAGCCTAAAATGATCAAACCAAATGAAATTAATGTTCCCTTTGATCCTAATGTTTATGCCTTAAATACACCATTTCTTTTGATTCACCTAACTCACCTTCCCTAAAATAATTGTCTTTGCCCCGGTCCCTCCTTGGTAATGTGAACCTTGACTTAGGCCAAAAGCCTAAGTTGAGGGTGGCTAATTCAAAAGTTACCTTGATCTTGGCCCTGGTCCGACATAAGATATTGTGCACCTCAACTAATGTGAAATCCAGAAGTTGAGGGTGGCTATGAAAGAGGAAACAAAAAGAAAAAAAGATATGAAAAGAGTGTTGTGTTGAAAAGAGAAAAATAAAAGATAGAAGATGATGTGACTTTGTGAAAAAGAAGCAAAAATATGATAAATAAAAGTGCTGAAAAAATTAAAGAAAAATAAAGTGAAAGAAAAAGAAGAAAGTGAAAAATAAGAGCCGCAAAGTCAAAAGTCACATCCATGTTGAAAAGAGTCTGGGGAAAGATAGTAAAATGAAAGGATGCCAAAAATAGGTTGAGAAAAGAGGTAAAAAGCCAATGTAATGTCAAGGAGGGCAGAAAGTCACTAAAAAGTACCCAAATGTACCACACCTGACCCTGAGCCTACGTTACAAGGTAAGAAAGTCCTGTAGTGATCCTAGAAACTAGTTTGGAGAGTCTAAGCAGTGAAAATAAGGGCAAGCCTATGGTATTTAGCACTAACTGTACGTGAATCCAATTCTGAGCGTGAGTGTTGAATGAATACTAAAACTCAAAATTCATATCTTCTATGTGAAAATGATTTCGTTTGAAGTGAGGGCACTAGTTACATTGTCAGAAAGTTGGTACCTTGGTGATTGTGAAAAGTGTATGTTGAGATGTCTATTGGTTGATCTTTGCCATATCTTGATCTGCATGAGTTAGCTTGTTGAGTCTAATAAAAAGGATTTGTACGAAGAAGATGGAATGGGTTGAAATAGCCATGCTATTTCTAAGTTTGTATTGGTGCTTCTACACAAGTGTTGTTTAGAGTATTAATATATCGCTTGAGGACAAACAACATGTTTAAGTTGAGGGCGTTGATATACCGTGAGAGTACGGTATTTTTGATACATTTCACTTAAGAGTAGCGTGTGTCTAGGGCAATTTTGTATTGGAAATAATGTTTTTGTTTCATTTTTGCAGGAAATAGGTTTGAACGCGATTGAGTGATATGACAACTGGAAAATCTGCAGAAGTAGCCACTCACGAAGGAACCTACGGACCGTAGGTCCTATGACGGTATGTCGATGGTAGGCGTAGATAGGAGCATCAAGGAAGTCTGACCAAGTGTGGAACTACGAAGAAATCCACGGGCAGTAGGTCGATCCACGGGCCATCCTGCATATCCGTAGAAGGTGTTCAGAGAGTTGAAGTTCTTATACTTGATGAAATTCCTAAGTGTGGAACCACGGAAGAGGACCCACGGACCGTAGGTCCACCTACGTTCCATCTTGCACGTCCGTTGTTGCTGATAAGAGAATGATGGTTCGAGGCCTTGCAGAAAAAGTCTAAGTGTTGACCAACGGAGGGGACCGACGGACCGTTGGTCGACTCACGGCCCGTAGGTCAAGTCGTCAATCAAAGTCGCGTCCCAGAAGTTTATTTCCTTATTTTGTTTCCTTTTTGTTTCAGACATGTTTTTCTATAAATAGGGTATGTAAACCTCATTTTTGGGGGTTAGACACTATTGTTTACTTTTAGTTCTTGATGTTTTCTTGGTAATTAACTTGCAAACTATACCAATTTGAGTCCTTCCGACATCCGAAGCTTTTTGGGTTTGGCCGGTTACTATTGGAGGTTTGTTGAGGGATTTTCATCTATTGCATCTCCATTAACGACCTTAACTCAAAAGAAGTCCAAGTTTGAATGGTCGGAATCTTGTGAAAAGAGCTTCTAATTGTTGAAAGATAAGCTCACCTCCGCTCCGGTTCTAACCTTACCGGAGGGCACTGAAGGGTTTGTAGTATATTGTGACGCTTCCCGAGTAGGTTTGGGTTGTGTCCTCATGCAGCATGGTAAGGTTATAGCTTATGCCTCGAGACAACTCAAGGTGCATGAGAAGAATTATCCAACTCATGACCTTGAGCTAGCGGCCGTAGTCTTTGCTTTGAAGATTTGGAGACACTATCTCTATGGGGTACATGTGG
>JAJOOO010011497.1:0-12473 GCA_029582685.1 Solanum piurae
AATATAATAACACTCATATAATGCCCTTCATGGCCTCAATTCACAATAATACAATATTCCAACATTATACAACAACTTCACCAATGCCTTCATGGATACAATTCACAATAATACCACACAAGAATAAGATATAACACTTCCACCAAAGGTGGATTCAACCTACCAACAACAATCAATTAAATAAAGAGAGTTCAAGCTTTCTTACCATAATCCAAAGCCATAGCCAAAATCACCAAAAATCCAAGCAATCATCAATACTTCACCCATAAGGATTACCACCCTTAATTCACCCATTATCAACAATTAATCATAAATAAACATTAAACAACACAAGAGATATCAATACAATTCACTTTACACATAATTCCATCAACTTTGAATTTATAGAAATAGACCCACTTCATAGCAAATTTTAGGGTTTTGTAGAAGACAAGGGTTCATGGAGTATTTTATTCAAAAACCACAAACAAACATTAATTAATCCATACCTAAACGTTTCAAATTATTTTCATGCAAGAACCCTTGATAGAATTCAAAAACAAGCTTTTAGTCACTTTTTGAAAACATTGTAAAATCCTTTGAAATTGACTCTAGGATGAAGGTGAGTCCTAGAGGAAGAGCCACCATACCTCAATTGATGAAATCCCAACGAAATTTGGTGGAAGGAACCCTAAATTTGAAACCCTAGCTCTCCACCTTCTTCTTCCTTGAACTTGAGAGAACTTTAGAGAGAAAAAGTTTTTGGGAGTTTTTAATTTGAAGAATGAATTCAAAAACATCTCTTAAATGTTTTAATACCTTTAAAATACCTAAAATAAGTTAAAACAACCGTCCATGCATTTAATTGGCCAAGGATAAAATTTACCAAACCACCCTTGGCTAGGCAGATTTTTGGACAACAACATAGTGTCAATTGACGGCCACCATCCACGGACCGTGGATGGATTGACGGCTCGTCCTGGCTGCTCGTCAAAAGGTTCATAGAGGGTGTTGGGGAGTCTTTGGTGAGGAGACTAAGTCTCAACTCACGAAGCTAATCCACGCCCCGTCAATGGGGCTCGTGGATGGCTGCTGTTTTTTACAGCTTTTAGGCCAGCGTTTGGGTCCTCCAACACAACCAAACTGACCTCTAATACCATTTTAAAGCATTTATACAAGATTACCAACACACGAGGCTCTAGTTTCACGAGTTCATTTTTAGGGTCGCTATAATTAGGTGTATTGTATTATTTAAATTCCATTAAAGTTATGTTAATTGGAGGAATAAGATTTACCCTTAGGCTTGAATTTTAGGAAATTGATTACAAAATTGGGTGAGTTAGGATCTAGGCTACATATATAGTAACATGAGTGCCTATAGATTCGTTAATTTATAAATTATGCATACTTGATAGATTGGAAACATTCAGAGGCATTGAGGAAACGAAATGCATTGGAGAAGTCGCTTGCCTAACTTCGATTCTTCGATGCAGGTAGGTTATGATTTATTCTACGTGATAGATAAACTCTTAATACTGATTGATATTCATTGATTTATATTGTGAATTTTATATGTACTTGGTTGTTGTGGTTTGAATAATTCATGTGTTGTTGTGATTGGTCTGTAATCCCAAGACCGCGAAACTCAAAATCTTGAGCTTGTTCTATTAAAGTGATGTCTTGAATAAACAAGGCTTAATGAAATATTATTAAGGAAGTGGAAAGAGATGATAAAGAATGATGAACTACTATATTTTTTGGATCGGGTGCCACGAGTCAGCACGATATATTTGGATAGGGTGCCACGAGCCAGCACAATATATTTGGATCGGGTGTCACATTCCGATATGATATATTTGTATCGGGTGCCACTAGCTAGCACGATATTATTGGATGGGGTGTCACATTCCGACACAATATTATTGGATCAGATGTACGTTCCGACACGTTAGCATTAAAAGAAAACGTATTGAAATAACTTAATTTACTCAATCTCAAAGAACCAGTTTCTAAAGTGAGCGTGGTGTGGAGGCATGAGTCCTTGTGTGTGTTCTTGATATTGTGACTGATTACATAATTGCTTTAGTGTTGTTCTCACTTGTTCATGTTATTTGTTGCTTTTCCACATGCTAAGTGTTATAGTTGATTTCATATTGTTACTTTATGCATATTAGTTTCTATTTTGAGTCGGCCGATGATATCTACTCAGTACATGTTGCCATGTACTGACCCCCTACTTGTATTTTCTTCGTTTTCTTTTGTAGAGTGCAACAATTGTACCAGCGACTTCGACTCACCCTTAGTTCTAGTCAATCTAGAGCACATTAGGTTCAAGGGTGAGCTATTCATTTTAGCTCGTATTAGATTCTCTCGGTCATGGAATGATGTCATTAATTTTCAGACACAAACTACTTTATTCATTTATTTTGGTTGTTTTGATACTCTTAAACTTAGTATTTGAAGATTATATGTACTTGATGTGATGACTTTCATGTTTTGGGGATAATGTGTAATATACTCTAGAGAATTTTGTTTTCACATTAATAAGTTTTGAGCTTCCGCATTATGGTTGTATTTCTTAAGTTAGATAATTAATATAAGTTGGGATTTGAATTTTTTGGTTCGCTCAACTCGAAGGTTAAGTGTGGGTGCGACTCATGAATCATTTTGGGTCGTGACAAACTTGGTATCAGAACTTTAGGTTCAGTGATCTCATCACACAAGGATAGGTCTAGTAGAGTCTTCCAGAGCAGTACGGGACGCCTTACTTTTCTTTGAGAGGCTATATGACTTTAGCAAAACTCTTCTCCTTTCTTCTTTCGTGCTACTACTTGAATCCAATTAGTATCTGTAACACCTCGGAAATTAGTAGGTTAAACTAGAGCCTAAACGTAAGAGTTAACGTCAAGGGTTAAGGGCAAGGGCCAAGGATTTTAGGTGAGGACCACGGCTAGGGGGCCAAGTCTGCCCAAAACATGACTAGCCACTGCCCACCATGACCACGAGGGTCTTCACGACCCGTGGTGGCCACCACGAGTCGTAGTGCCACCCGTGGTAGGTGAGGCAGTAGCCTCATGAAGCTGCCCAAGAAAAGGCTCCCCTTCACGAGCCACTTCACGACTCGTGGTGAAGACCACGGACCGTGGGAAGGCTCGTGGGGTTGCCTTAGCTTCATTTGGGCTTGTCAAGTTGGGGAGGCCACTGGTCAAGGGACCACGGGCACCACCACGAGCCGTGGTGCCCTTGACGGGTCGTGAAAGTGGTCGTAGTGCCTGAGAAGGGGCTGCCTTGTTAGGGTGTTTTGGTAAATTCCTAATTAGTTAGTTATTTATTGGGGTTGATTTATATTGTTTTATTTCACATATATAAATGATTTTAAGTCATAAACCACCCCATTTACTTCATTATTCCCAAAAACCCAAAATTGTTCATCTTCTCCAAAATTTCTCTCTCTAGAGTTTCCAAAGAAGAAGTGGAAGCTAGGGCTTGAGGAATCAAGGTCTTTCTTCTCAAATTAAGGGAAAAACTCCATTAAGGTATGGTGGATTTTCATCTATGGGTAGCTAATGAGTCCACGATTTAGACTCATTTAGGGCTTTATTTTAATAGATTTAGAGTCCTCAAATGCATATTTTATGCCGATAACTGATTTAAATCCTTGATTTTCAAGTATTTGGATTGAGGAACAAATCATGGACACTAATGAGCAAAAAGGAGCAAGGCAGATGAAAGAACGAAAAAAAGAAGGCCTGGTGATCGCTTAACCCATTGGGCGAGTCGCCGAATGGCCATGATCTCGCCTAAAGTTCCAGTGTGCCAAGCCCTGAAAGAGAAAATCAAGTCGGTGATAGAAAGGAGCAGTCGGCGTGTCGCCGAACGAATTCGCGATGCAGTGCTAGATCGCTCAAAGTTACAGAACTTGAAGATGCTGAAGGCCAAAGCACAAAGGCGATGTAACTCACCAAAGGGAGGATCGGCGAGTGGATCGGCGATCCCGACTTATTGCGCCGAATGGTCCTTCACAACACATTTTTTGGTGACTATAAATACATTTTTAAATTCTTAGTTTAGTATCAGTTTTATTTTCGAATCAAGTTTTCATTTGAGAGTTTGGAGACATTATTTCCTTAGCTTTGAAGATTTCCATTTTTTGAGAAATTAGAAGTGGGTCTTTGAAATTCTTCAACCTTGACCATTGTAAAGACGAAATTAACCTTACCAGTTGATGAAAACACAATTTGGTAACGATTTCTATCTTTTTATGATGTCTAGCTAAAACCCCAATTCTTGGGGTGTGATTATGTGATTATGTGATTATGGGTTGATTTAGCTGCTGGGTATTGTTAATTGATAGTTTAAATGCTGTTTAAAAGTGATTTCAATCAGTAATTGTGGTCTAATTTAAAGGGTTGTAGTTGCAAATGCAACTCTACTTTCATGTTTTTGGCTTGCGAGAGAGAGATGTTTTAAAACCAAGATTACTGATTTGATGGTCTGTGGGTATTGGGGTGTCATGGGTTCAGCTCGAGAGAGTAAATCCTAAACCCTTTTCCACGCATTCAACTCGAGAGGGTGAATGGACTAAAGAGTAGGATGTTCTTAATTGCTGCTTATTGGTGTTCGAGAGAAACCAATTTTATTCAGAGTAAATTGTTTGAGAGAAAGTTTATCCCCCTAAAGTCTAGCTTAGTCACTGATTTACAACTATTTACTATTAGTTGCAATTACCCATTTGTCTACCTTAGCCTATAATCCAATAATATCCCAAGAACATGTCTCCTTACTTGTTCCTTAGTGTTAATCGTTGTTGTTGTAGCTGTTAGTTACAATAAAAAAAAACCCTGTTATTTGACACTTGTGTCACCCCTTAATTTGAAGTATGCTTTTATTTGCAAATGTTTTTACCTATGACTGACTTGAACATATTTGTTCTTTGCTTTTGATTCTCAAACACGTACCACTCCCTGTGGGAACGATCCAAATCCAATTGGTTGGGTTATATACTGACTAAAAATCGCTGACTCTTAGAACTGGATTAAGTGTCGTTGAAACGTTACCTATCAGTAGCTTTCACCCATAGAGTCCTTTCAAAACTTGATTTCAAAGCTTTCAATTTCCCCAAAAGCTACGGTTTCACTTTAAGTCATGGGTTCCTTTCTGAAATGTTTTCAATGGTTGATTTATGATGGATTATGATTGAGTTGATGATTAATTGTTGATTTATGATGAAATCCCCCCAAGAACCCATGAATTCCTTGTATTATTAAGTTGTGACTTTATGATGTGGGTTGATTGATTATAGAAGCATGTGAATAGATTATGTCTATATTGATTGAATTTATTGAATCATGATATTCTCCTTATCTAATGTTGAAATTCTAGATGTTTGGGTTGAATGTGATTCATGGTCCTTGAAGGGAAAATTATGAGGGTTTGTACATCTTTATGAGAATTGTGTATGAGTTTATGATTCACTTAGAGAGTGAAGATCCTATGACTATGGTGTAATTGTGGTATTGGTGAAAGATCATTCTCCCCATACCCTTACACATGACTATGCATGAAATGTCTATGACTATGATAATCTTGTTTTGTTGATTGAAAGGATATTCTCAATTATAGATTTGTGAATGATGACTAAATGTTGTGAAGGGTCTTCTCAATGAATAATGTACCTTGAATTGGTAGGCTTAGGGCATCCTCTCCATGTGTGTAATAATGAACCATGAATTGATAGGCCAATGACATTCCTTTCATAAATGACTAATGAAGTATTTTAAGGCTTTGTCTTGAATCGATAGGCCAATGACATTCTTTTCATAATGAGTCAATGAACTATTGTAATGATGAATCTTGAATCAATAGGCCAATGTCATTCCTTTCATGAGGATTCAATGAGCTATCTTAATAATGTACCTTGAATCAATAGGCCAATGGCATTCCTTTCATGTGTGTAATAATGTACCTTGAATCGATAGGCCAACGGCATTCCTTTCATATGTAATAATGTATCTTGAGTCGATAGGCTAATGGCATTCCTCTCATGTGTTATAATGTTAAAAGAGAATGAACTACTTTATGGGAATTTAATGCTTAGCACCGAGAGGATATTATGGGGTGGAAGGTCTCCCCATGTTAGGTCGGGTTTCTAGTAACAACCTCCTTATCCCATAACTATGTGCCCACATAGTTTATTAGCTATTGGATCCACCTAAGCTAAATTACCGGTTCTACCTTAGGCAAGTAGACCAACTCTTTTTGGTGTGGGACATGACACCGGATTCCATGATGTGAGTTATGTACTATGGTTACTCAAGGAGTTCTATGAAGTGTGGGTGGTAGTATGGGATGTCATTCATGCATTGCACGAGTAGGCTTTGAGAGTGGTTATGGTGTGTTTCTCGAATGTCATAATGTTTAATGAAATGAATGTGCTTATAATGATGCTATTGAGAATGTTGACTTAAAGGCTAAATGTAATGATGAATGCTTAACTTGGATTGTTGCTATGAGTTGTTTTCCTTGACATGACTTATTGAATGTGAATGTTCCTTGTCTATCGTGGCCTCAAAGGGATACTTAGTATGAGTGGTATTATGTGATGCCATTCATACATTGCACAAGTATAACTTAGGGTTACCTAAGAGATGGTTCTATTATTTTATAATGATCTACATGATGAACATACTTGTGACTTGGGTTTTACACTAATGTGTATGATGTCTCTTAAAGTTGATAAAGTGCATGGTTTCAACTAAAATATCCTTTTTAGCATGATTTTTGCATGGCTATCGTGTTTAGTGCATTCTTGTACTAACTCATATTTCTTCTACATTTTTCTACAAAGTGTAGGTTCCGGTTCTTAAGGTGATTTATTTGGATTCAAGCTTGGATTGACTATTCTCCTAGCTTGTGGTGAGTCCTTAAGATTTGAGGACATATGAGTCTTTAGTAGTTTCTTTCATGTCATTTTATGTTTTGGACTATGTTGAAGGGCTGTGACCTTATTGTTGTTTCAAAGTTATATTAGATTGGCCATGTGAGACAAAGGTAGACTTCTGCTTGTTTTTAAATAAAGACTTCGATTGTATGGATAAAAGTTTTAAATTTCGTACCATTTTCTTATGTCTTATGTTATGAATACTATGAGGCTTGTATGAGGCTCTTCGGAGTCTTGTACGTCGTGTCACGTTCGGGGTGTAGGCTCGGGTTGTGACAAATATGGTATCAGAGCACACAATTTTGGGATGATTGTAGGATGATGTCTGATAAGCCACGCCGAGTAGAATCTTGTTCATGAGTGTGAAGCCCGCCACATTTATGAATGAGAGGCTATAAGATGTTAGGAAGCTACACTTCTTTCATTACTCTTGAGTCGTGCCATAGAGTTTAACTCTATAAAGTCCATCTCCTAATCTTTCATTACTTTTGTGTCTTCAGGATATGAATACACGAAGGGCTAAGGCAAGGAGAATGGAGGATAACAATGTCAATGATAAAGCTCCACAAGTAAACCAAGCTCCTCAAGTTTCTCAAGCTCCTATTGATATGGGGGCTATGTAAAATGTGGAAATAAGGTCGGCTCTCCAAGTATTGACCCAAGCCGTGACGGCCCAGGTTAATAGGGATAATAGGACTCATGTGAACCCTAATATGAATATCGTGGCTTATAGATTGAGGGATGTTGTTAGGATGAACCCTCCCGAGTTTCTTGGTTTCAAGATGAGAGAGGATCCTCAAGAATTTTTGGATAAGGTTTACAAGGTAGTTGAGGCTATGGGGGTGACTTCGGTAGAAAAAGCGAAGCTAACCGATTACCAATTGAAGGATGTGGCTCAATTTTGGTATACCCAATGGAAGAGAAATAGGACGGTAGGAGCGGGTCCCATAGATTGGGAGGTGTTTAAAAAGGCATTTATTGATAGGTTCTGTCCCCATGAGTTGAGGGAAGCCAAGGTAGAGGAATTCATTAACCTTAGGCAAGGTAGCATGAGTGTTCAAGAGTATGCCTTGAAATTTACCCAACTATCCAAGTATGCTCCATCTATGGTGGCGGAGCCGAGGGATGAGATGAGTAGATTTGTGACGGGTGTGTCCGACTTAGTTGAGGAACAATGTCGTACGGTAATGCTCCATGATGACATGAATATGTCTAGGCTTATGGTGTTTGCCCAACAAATGAAGGAGTCAAAAATCAAGAAAAATAATAGGGAGATGAAAAGAGCTAGGTCCGATGAACAAGGTCAACCAAGGTTCAAAAAGAGATCTTCCAACCAAGATTCTTCAAACACTCCTAGGGTTAACCAAGAGAAAGTTAGTGGGTCTCCATTTCCTAAACCTACTTGCACCAAATGTGGAAAGAAGCACCATGGGAAGTGTCTAGCCGGTACGGATGGTTGCTATGGTTGTGGAAAGAGTGATCATCAAGTGAAAAATTTCCCTACATTTACGGCAAAAGGAAGAGAGGCCAAGCAAGCTTCTCTTAGTGGTCCGGATCCCAATGCTCCAAAGTATGGTCGTTTCTATGCACTTCAGACTAGAGAGGGCAAAGGAGCCCTTCCGAATGAAGGCACCGGTATGTTGATAATTCCTTATAGATGTAAATATTTTATTAAGGTCCCTATACAATTTGTTAGATTGACATGAAACCTTAGTAGGGGTTTGCTCCCAAGGGGGAGATGGTATGCTTAGAAAGCAAATTTTTGTTGAGAGTTTCGATATCCTATTCAAGCTTGAGACCAAGAGTTCCTTGTGGTTTGTTTCATGTTTTGGAGTCATGTGTGATTTATTTGTTTCCATGATCTCCTCATGTTATGCATGTTATTGATTGGATTCATGTTTAGAAAGAAAATGAGCTTTCATGATTTATACTCCTCATGTTGATGTGCATTTAGTATGAGTTGCCTACATGCTTTATGAGATGAATTGTTGAACATGATTAAATGTGCTTTTGAGAGTAATTGCATAATTTGCTTAATGATGTTATGATGAGCACACTTTGAGTTCGAGAAGTTAGTTCCTCCAATGAGTTTGTATGATGTTGAAGTTTTCGTGCATAATGGGTTGTTAGATGTAGTTCCTACTTCCTTGTGTTGCATTGAGTATGTTGAGATTGAGTTGATGTTTCCTCCTATGATTTGTGCATTATTTTGATGTTGCATCCATGATGAGATGCTAGTCTTGAGTCTTCATTTCCGTAAGGTATCTAGATCGTCATTCAAGGATGAATGTCCCCAAGGGGGAGAAAATGTAACACGTCAGAAATTAGTAGGTTAAACTAGAGCCTAAACGTGAGGGTCAACGTCAAGGGTTAAGGACAAGGGCCAAGGATTTTGGGTGAGGGCCATGACTAGGGGGCCAAGGCTTCCCAAAACATGACTAGCCACTTCCCACCATGACCACGAGGGTTTTCACGACCCGTGGTGGCCATCACAAGTCGTGGTGCCACCCGTGGTAGGTGAGGCAGTAGCCTTATGAAACTTCCCAAGAAAAGGCTCCCCTTCACGAGCAACTTCATGGCTCGTGGTGAAGACCACAGACCGTGGGAAGGCTCGTGGGGTTGCCTTACCTTCATGGGGGCTTGTCAAGTTGGGGGAGGCCACTGGTCAAGGGACCACGGGCACAACCACGAGCCGTGGTGTCCTTGACGGGTCGTGAGGTGACCGTAGTACCTGGGAAGGGGCTACCTAGTTAGGGGTGTTTTGGTAAATTCCTAATTAGTTAGTTATTTAATGGGGTTGATTTATATTGTTTTATTTCACATATATAAATTATTTTAAGTCATAAACCACCCCATTTACTTCATTATTCCCAAAAACACAAAATAGTTCATCTTCTCCAAAATTTCTCTCTCTAGAGTTTCCGAAGAAGAAGAAGAAGAAGTGGAAGCTAGGGCTTGAGGAATCAAGGTCTTTATTCTCAAATTGAGGGTAAAACTCCATAGAGTCCTTTCAAAACTTGATTTCAAAGCTTTCAATTTCCCCAAAAGCTAGGGTTTCACTCTAGGTCATGGGTTCCTTTGTAAAAAGTTTTTAATGGTTGATTTATGATGGATTAAGATTGAATTGATGATTAATTGTTGATTTATGATGAAATCCCCCCAAGAACCCATTAATTCCCTATATTACTAAATTGTGACTTTATGATGTGGGTTGATTGATTATAGAAACATGTGAATAGATTATGTCTTTATTGATTGAGTTTATTGAATCATGATATTCTCCTTATCTAATGTAGAAATTCTAGATGTTTGGGGTGAATGTGATTCATGGTCCTTGAAGGGAAAATTATGAGGGTTTTTACATGTTTATGAGAATTGTGTATGAGCTTATGATTCACTTAGAGAGTGAAGATCCTATGACTATGGTGTAATTGTGGTATTGTTGAAAGATCATTCTCCCAATACCCTTACACATGACTATGCATGAAATGTTTATGACTATGATAATCTTGTTTGTTGATTAAAATGTGATTTCACGTATCAGGACATTTCTTCCAATTCCAAGTGCTAACGATCGTTAGTCAGTAATATAACCCAACTAAGTGAGTTGGGGTCGAATCCCACAGGGAGTGGTACGGGCATAAGATTCAAGAGCTAAGTACAAATATGTTCAAGTCAATAATAGGTAAAAAAAATTACAAATAAAAGCATAGTTCAAATTAAAGGGCGACACAAGTGTCAAATATGGGGTTTTTTTATTGTAATTATCAACTACAACAGCAACAAATAACACTAAGGAACAAGTAAGGAGACGGGTTCTTGGGATGTGATCGGATTATAGGCTAAGGTAGACAAATGGGTAATTGCAACTGATAGTATATAACTGTAAATTAGTGAATAAGCTAGACTTTAGTGGGGATAAACTTTCTCTCGAACAATTTACCCCGAATCAAATTGGTTTCTCTCGAACACCAATAAGCAACAATTAAGAATAGCCTACGCTTTAGTCCATTCACTCTCTCGAGCTGAATGTGTGGAAAAGGGTTTAGGATTCACTCTCTCGAGCTGAACCCATGACAACCCAATACCCACAGACCATCAAATCAGTAATCTTGGTTTTAAAACCTCTCACTCGAGCAAGAAAAACACACGAAGGTAGAGTTGCATTTGCAACTACAACCCTTTAAATTAGACCACAATTACTTATTGAAATCACTTTTAAACAACTTTTACACTATCAATTAACAATACCCAATAACCAAATCAATCCATAATCACATAATTACACCCCAAGAATTGGGGTTTTAGCTAGACATTATAAAAAGATAGAAATTGTTACCAAATTGTATTTTCATCAATTGGGTAACATTAATTTCGTCTTTACAAAGGTCAAGGTTGAAGAATCTGAAAGACCCACTTCCAATTTCTCAAAAATGGAAATCTTCAAATCTTCAAAGCTAAGGAAAATATTGTCTCCAAACTCTCAAATGAAAACTTGATTCAAATACAAAAACTCAAACACTCCCCTAAACTAAGAATTTAAAAATGTATTTATAGTCGCCAAAAATATGTTGCGAAGGACCATTCGGTGCAATCAGTCGGGATCACCGATCCACTCGGTGATCTACCGTTTGGTCAGTTCCATCGCCTTCTTGCTTTGGCCTTCAGCATCTTCAAGTTCTGTAACTTTGGGAGATCTAACCACTGCATCGTGGAACCATTCGGTGACACGCCGACTACTCTTTTCTATCACTGACTTGATTTTCTCCTTCAGGTATTGACACACTAGAACTTTAGGTGAGATCATGGCCATTCGGCGACTCGCCCAATGGGTTAGGTGATCATCATGCCTTTTTTTCTTCGTTCTTTCAGTTTCCTTGTTCCTTTTTGCTCATTAGTGTCCACACTTTGTTCCTCAATCCAATTACCTGAAATATCAAGGATTTACATCAGTTATTGGCACAAAATATGCATTTGAGGACACTAAATCTATTAGAACAAAGCCCTAAATGAGTCCAAATTGTGGACTCATCAGAAGGCTATTCTCAATTATACACTTGTGAATGATGACTAAATATTGTGAAGGGTTTTCTCAATGAATAATGTACCTTGAATTGGTAGGCTTAGGGCATCCTCTCTATGTGTGTAATAATGAACCATGAATTGATAGGCCAATGGCATTCCTTTCATAAATGACTAATGAAGTATTATAAGGCCTTGTCTTGAATTGATAGACCAATGACATTCCTTTCATAATGAGTCAATGAACTATTGTAATGATGAATCTTGAATCGATAGGCCAATGGCATTCCTTTCATGAGGATTCAATGAGCTATCTTAATAATGTACCTTGAATCGATAGGCCAATGACATTCCTTTCATGTGTGTAATAATGTACCTTGAATCGATAGGCCAACGACATTCCTTTCATGTGTAATAATATATCTTGAGTCTTCAGGCCAATGACATTCCTCTCATGTGTTATAATGTTAAAAGTGAATGAACTACTCTATGGGAATTTAATGCTTAGCACCGAGAGGATATTGTGGGGTGG
>JAJOOO010011498.1:0-13054 GCA_029582685.1 Solanum piurae
TATAATAATTGTCTCAATAATGATGGTTTTTAATGTTGAATTGATAAAATTTTGCTTAAAAATAATAATTAAAATAAATAAATACAGGAAAAATTTATTTAAATTTTAGGCCTCTAATTAAAATTTCGCTTTAGGCCTCGAATTATGTTGAGCCGCCCCTGATCAGATCCACCACCAAAGGAAGCCCTTTACAATTTTCGGCTATTTATTTACCAACATCCAATAGTTCATCAGGGCAACTCTCGTTTCCAATTGCCCTTTTCTCTAATAACTTCCAACTTTCTTCTGATCTTAGCAATCAAAGATTAAGAGGAGCAGTGTAGAGCTTTCCATGCAAAGCCACTTCCTTTTTTCGAGTTGTCAAAATAATTCTACTTCCTTTCTCAACTTCTGGAAAAGGTCTTATTAACTCATCCCATGTAGTAGTATCCCACACATCATCTAAGACAATAAGATACCTCTTTCCATACAGTTGTTTCCGTAGCTTATCGGCAACATCAATATTCTCACTTAATTTTGAATCTGAGTCACTAACTTGATTGAAAATTTTATCGAACAACTTCTTCTCGTCATATCCTTGGTCGACCGTGCACCATGAACGAAGGTCGAAATGGCTAGAAACTGATTTATCATTGTATACTTTGTACGCCAAAGTAGTTTTATCTGAACCCGGCATACCAGTGACCGAAATGACATCTAGATCTGCCGGTCCACTGGTGAGCTTTCTAAGTATCAAGTTTGTCTCCTCCTCAAAACCTACAATTATTTTATCAGTTGTCAATGACTTGCTCTCAACTGGTTTCTTGGGAGACTTCACAACAGTGACACCTCTGTTCTTGGGAATCTTCTCATTTAAATCAGAGACCTCTTCTTTGATAAGCTTCATCTTCTTTATGGTAATGGGAAGTGAGAGAATAAGATGTAAGAGACCATTTTCTCGAACAATAATTGAATCAATGACATCTTTTGCCTCATATGCCACATCTAGAACACGTTCCCAGAGATCTTTATACAATCCTTGCTCAACATTCGCGAAAAAAGATCTTATGAATTCCAAGTTTTCTTTCACCAGCCCAATTTGTTCCTTTATCAAAGCAATTGAATAAGCATTAGAATCAAGCAAATCATTTAAGTGTATGTGTAGCAGATGCATGAAGAGTGGTCCATCACTCATGGGGAAGCAACATTGAGATGAGTCCGGGGCTTTCAGATAAACATGTTTGAGATCTTTCTTGAGGAGTTCAATATTTTCCAGAAACTTTAGGGTTGCACGATTTGTTTCGTTAGTACTCTCTTTATTCCTTAATTTCTCTTCTAAGTCGCGAACAAGAGTTGATACCTCCCTGGTAAGTGCTCCAACACGAGCCAAGAGATCAAAAAGTTTTTCATGATGAATAAAGTCCTTGGGCATATCCGAAAGAATAATCAATAGGAACTCAATCATGACATGAATGTTTCGAGCCCCTAAAGTGCTTGGGGTAATAACAGTTACCATGTGCTCCTGTAGATGAATCAGATATTCTCTGAGAATGTCCGGAGAGGTTTCCAGGAGCTTCTTAATGAAGCGTCCAACTTCTGCTGAAGTTGAAGCTTTCAAATTTGTATAACATATGTGCATACCCTCCAGTTCAGTTGGAACAATCTTCAAGAGTAGATGTGCTAGCTTGAAGAGTTGAGCATTTTCATCCATCTGATCCTCCCAAAGGAAGTTTCCTACTCTCTCAGCCATCAGTTGAAACAGAGGTAAGACATTCTCAACCATCTCATGCTTAATGCAACCATTAACTATCAACCCATGGAAATCTCTTATGTTGCCACATACATTCTGAAGAACCTCATATTGAGTCACTCCAGGAAACATCTTTTCAGCACGATGCTTGGATAGATGATAGAGATTCAAGAGGAGGAAGTCCAATTGCTCATCCATCATGGTGGCATCTGATTTAGAACTATGATGAGAGCTGATAGAGTCATCCATATTACCGGCTAGGCTAGTAAGGACATATTTACACCCGACGTCTTTGCCATCATCATCCAAAATTGGTTGAAGCAGATTCTCAACCTCTTGTCTTTTTCTAGTCATTATATCTTCAAACTGCTCCAAATCGGAATAAGAAAGCTGAACATATGTACAAATAAATGTCAGCTTCAATTTCAGCTGTTCAATTAGATCCACATCAACAGCCTTTTGATCTTCTTCATTTTTTAATCTCTCCAGAACATTGGCAACGTCCTTGCGAAGAGCAGAAAATGACACCTGCCAAAAGACCAAATGTTATTCTCCTAGTCCTATCAAATTTACAAAGCCACATTTCTACCATGCAATATGTTATTCTACGTAGGCACCTAACATACCGATGAGTTGTTTGCTTCCTCTATTGTAACTTTTATGGTTCCCCTTTTATACTCATATGTCACTCACGTTCCCTCCCATGTTATGATTATCAGGGGCGGCTCAAGCATATTAGTGGCCTAAAACAAAAATCAAATGGGGCCTTACACTTGAATTGTTAATAATTTTTATATAATTGATTTCTTTTAGTTTTCAATTGATGATATAACCATTCTTATTTTAAATTATTTTTCATGAGATATAGTACTCCAAATATGTCAAATTTCTTTTAATAATTCCTTCATTTTTTATGAAAAGTTTACTTTTTCTACAAATAGTATTCAATATTTGTTAAAAAAAATAATAACTTATAACCTATTATTATTAAAAATGAGGCCCCTTAAATTTGGGGGCCTAAGGCACATGTCTTTTTTTTAACACTGTCGAGCCACCCCTGATGATTATGATTCTATTGGACGTCTTGTTTCTCTTTTAATTATGTTTCATGTTTCATTCTGCCATGTTCCTATGTACTTACGTCCCTTCAGCTATTGGTGATTAGCTCCATTGGTTCTTGAAGTATAGTAAGTCCGTTCTGTTGGTTAAGCTGGGGTCTAAAATTATACGTTGGTTTGTCTAATTTATCTAGGCATCTTGTGGGGTTTATCGACAATTTGGTGCTTAAAATTTTCTATATCTCAAGGAATGCATTTTAATTGCAATTAGATTTTTAAAATAACTGCTGACATGTTATATTTCAGTGCCCAAATATTTGACTTTCCAATGAATTATACTTTCTGGGTAACTAACACATAGTTCAGTGACTTTAGTGATACGAAAGTTAATTTTGTGGCTATATTGATACAACACATAAGGTTCAGTGAATTTAGTGAGACAAAAATTAGTTCTTAGAATATTACATATACACAAGTAAAGTTCATTGATCATGGGTGAAATTAACTTGAGAATCTATTTGCAGTATTTTTTATTTTATTTTTACCTTTGAATTTTGATTATGTATTATAATAAGATATTAATGATCCAAGTAAATATAAATACCTCTAAGTTGCTTCTTTCCATGAGAGTGCCTTTCAAATTCTCCGGATCTGATGTAGATAACAAGTTTAAACACACACTTATAACTACAGACGATCGAACCTTTTCAGTTGATGAAAAATCTGATATGTCTGTTCTCTGTTTGTGTGTATGACTATAGTCCTTCCAAGAAAGTATATATTAGGTTGATAAGATTTGTGTGGAGGAGAAGATAGCAAAAAAATATGTTTGAACAAGTCAGTCAGTTAGCTGACATTGGGACTGTACAGGCATTCATTCTCAACTAGAAATATTAATAGCTGAAAGGATGAGCTATTTAAGTTGTACTATATGGCTTGTTTACCCAGAGTAATCTAAATTGAATTTGTAGACCAAATAATGATACTAACTCACTATATGAAAGCAATGTTCAATAATAATGAGCAAACCAAAGTAACTCAACATATATTTAGTATGATACTTTACAACACTGGATGTCCATTATTAGTAGATAATGTGCCCAGTTAAAACCTTACTAGAAAAATCCCGCGGGAAAAAGTGATCTCTCTAAACTGCTTTGGTTGCTTGTTATTTTACTAACCTCGTCTGCCAATATCATCTACTTAATAGTTCAGTCGGGATTTTGATCAAACACATTGGAGACATCTTTTAATATTACCAATTTCAGAACAGTAAAAAGGTGTAAGAACCTGTTGGTGCTGCCAATTTATCCTCCAGAATATATTTGATTTACTTTTTCTCCTTGCGACATTTTGTTGTTTGACACTTATATGTATGAAGACTCTGGATATTTTCCAATGGGTAATCCATGTTTGGACATGAACCGTCACAATTCTCCGCCCAAATTTTGCCAGAATATTCCAAAATTTTAGAAACTCCAAAAACTTGTTTTCATATTTTTAACTTTGTATCACTTACAAAAAAATAAATAAAAAATTAACATTTTTCCAAGTTATATTAATTCTTTTTAGGCATAATATATTAACATTACATTTAGCTTGGCTTCGGTGAATAACTGTGACCTTTAACTTTGCCGGTGCACAAGTATGCTTATCTGCCACAAAGGAAAGAGATAAGAAAGTTAATCAAACTTCCGATACTCTCTGTTTGTAGTCAAAGAAGTGATTGAGAGAGATAAGGTCTCAAGTTCAAATTTCAGCGGAGACAAAAACCCTAGATGATTCTTCCCATATGTCATATCATTGGTGGACAGAGTTATCTGATATCTATTGCTGGTGCGTATTTTCAATAGTCATGGCTCGATACATTAACTGTTTTTTTTTTTCTGAGAAGGGATACATGAACTGTGTTTGTGAGATAAATTGATTGTTAGTTGTAAAACCAGAAGTTTCCAAGAGAAGAACAATAATCCTAACTTATTAATTGTGATAACTGCCAGGGATAAATAAACAGCGTAATAAACTTCAGTGTATACTGAGATAACATAGCTAAACAATTAATGTCGAGTAAACTCATTGAATAATTTGCTGATCTGCCATATGAAGAATAACTTAGTGTTGCACGAATCCTACACTTTGACAATTCATGTTTATCTTTCTGAGTTAGACGCTTCCATAAGTTTTTAAGCTCTTCTTGTCCATTGGCTCTGTTGCATAATTGGTTATCCAGCTTACGCTTAAGGCACTTGGAATGGATGTGATTGCAGGTGCTAGATTACATTGAAGATAGCGGTCTTGAGGAGATTGCCAACACTTGTAAGGAACTTCAAGAGCTTAGGGTGTTTCCTTCTGATCCATTTGCTCCAGGACCGAATGTATCCTTGACAGAGCAAAGCATTGTAGCTGTCTCGATGGGCTGCCCTAAGCTTCCATCAGTTTTATACTTCTGCCGCCAAATGACAAATGACGCCTTAGTTACTATTGCTAGGAATCGTCCTAACATGATCCGATTTCGTTTGTGTATTATCGAGCCTCGAACTCCTGATTACTTAGCCCTTGAACCGCTTGATGCTGGTTTTGAGGCCATTGTGCAATACTGCAAGGAATTGCGGCGACTTTCTCTTTCTGGCCTTCTTACAGATCGTGTGTTTGAGTACATCGGGGTCCATGCTAAGAAGTTAGAGATGCTTTCCTTAGATTTTGCGGGGGATAGCGATCTAGGCCTCCACTATGTTCTCTCTGGTTGTGAGAGCCTCCGTAAGTTGGAGATTAGAGACTGCCCCTTTGGCGATGAGGCTCTGTTGGCTAATGCTGCAAAGGTGGAGACAATGCGATCCCTTTGGATGTCTAATTGTTCAGTAAGTTTTGAAGCATGTAAGCTGCTAGCCCAGAAGTTGTCAGGGCTTAATGTTGAAGTTATAGACGAGAGGGGTCATCCGGATACGAGACCAGAAAGCTGCCCTGTTGAGAAACTTTATATATACAGGACTGTGTCAGGAAGGAGGCTCGACACTCCTGGTTTTGTTTGGATTATTGATGAAGATGCAGCATTGACTCCATATAGCAACGGGAATTGCTCTCTGGCTTCTTCTTAGGAAGACTTCAGGTACAAGTTCTATGTTAATCTTTCACCCGCGTTTACTTGCTTGAGCCTTGTGTAGTTGCAGTGCTGGTTATGGTGGGAGTGAAACTCGTGTGCCATCGATTTGACCCGTTGTTGAGCGACTTTGCAGCAATTAATTACAAATAATGAGATTAAACTCTCGTTGTTGTGCTATATCAGCAAGGACAACTATTGTATTTTTGGTTGGGAGGGGGGCATGTTCAACTGTGTATCCTATTTTGTATCATTATGTATCAGTTTTAACTTTCTGTAGTGACGTGTTCTTCTGTTGAAATGGTGCTATCATGTACTTCTCTGGTCATGTATTGTTGTAATTCTCTTTGAAGATTAATGCGAACCTTTCATTCATTTTGAGTGCTGGAAATCCCATTTGTTGAAAGTTTAGAAGAAGGTATCAGTGTTCTACTACGAGTCAGTTTGATAAATAAACACTTATTTTCGTTCAGAGTGGGATTTCAGCCTAAGTTGGTCGAATGTTGGAGGAGAGGAAGTCATGAGTGCTTATAAGCTCTCTACAACCTCTTCACTTCACGGCCTAGCTTTTGTGATGAAAGTTCGTTGGGTTTGTGACAGAGTAGTATCAATGTCGTTTTAAATCAGTACCTTGATTGAGGTCGAACGATTGTGCTTTGAGCACATAAGATGGGACTTCACACAAAGGAGGTTTGATAGCCATAGGCAACTTTATGTAGTCACTTCAATTTGGCATCAACATCAGACAAACACTTATCTTAAAGTTGCGTATGACATCGGTGTGTGACTTGCAATCACGGATGACACGTGTCATCAAATGGACAAATAAACAATTGACACATGTATTTATAAAAATTATAATTTTGTTAAAAACTTATAAGTTTTCTGAAAGAAACTCAGAAAAAGTCACATAAAAAATGTTTCATAACAACTGTAACAGAATTTTCTTAATCATATACAATCTACTTTTCAACCATAATGCTCAAAAGCTACTTCAATAACTGGATATTATTCCGGCCAACGACTTGAAGCTCGTCCCCTCCCCTCATATCTTCAGCATATTCCTTAATCTTGAGAGCGGAATCTTCAAGTTGAGGGCTCCTTACAAGTTTGATAATTTTCAATGAATAAATATCCCCAAAACTAGACGGAATCTCCTCAAGATCACGACATCCCGACAGTTTTAATTTCTCAAGCGTGGGAAAGGATTCCTCTCCAACCTCCCACTTGGAAAGAGACACTTGATTCAACTTCAAACATTTGAGATTCTCAAAGGTGTCTTCTTCTCCCATGTTCCATTCTTCCCCATGGATGATTGTACCATAAAGTAACAACTCTTCAAGGTTGGGCAGTCTCGCTATTGTTGATAGTGAATCGGATGTCAGAGGAAATTCATTCAACCACAATCTTTTCAAACTCGAAGGGAAGTGAAAATCCCATGGCCGATTTATGGCTGCAGAGCACCCACTGTCATTTGTGTTTGAACTTATAAAACATACTCTGAGGTCTTCTAGTTCAGTTAGGCAATCCAATTTCGGGAACCAATATTGCTCTGTTGAATAATCCCATGATTCCTTGAGTTCAAATTCAAGCAATTGAAGATTGGGAAACCTTTTGAGAATATCCTCGGTATCGTTCGAATAGGAAAGCATGAGTTCCCCTAACATTCTCAAGTTCTCTAACTTTGTGTCCTCTGCTGTCAGTATTGATTCATCTGCATCCATATCAAAGAAAGAACAAGAAGTCGTGATCAGCAGTCGCAACTTTACAAGATCCCAAATTCTCGGTAATAGTATCAACGTTGATTCTTCGTTATCCACCACCAAGATTTCTAGATTCCAGAGGTTTGAGAAAGACGAAGGCAGATATTTAACTTGTATCCCAATTTTTAAGTACCTCAAATGATTCAACATGCATATTTCATTCAGCAAAGAATCTTTCACCATGATAAAAGAGGAATCCAGGTGCAACACTCTAAGAAGCCTCAAGTGTCTTAGATGAAATGTATCAGAGAGACAATCGTCCAGCTCATCTCCATTTATCCTCAAAGAATAGAGGTGTTTACCAGAATGCCTTTTCTTATTTGAATCAAACAGGACAAAATTAAGCCCAAAGTGCTCCTCATCATCATCATCAATGGTAATTTGACGTGGCAACAAATCTGATGGAGCACTTGAACTTGAACTTATCAAATCAAACAACTTTTCCTCTCTTGCTTTTATCAAACAAAAGTCATGCACAAGATCATGAATTTGGTAAGTTGGGTGCTCACCTATCTCATTGAAACAAATTACCAAGCTACTGGAAATTAAATCATCCAAATAAATCTTCACCACTTCTTCCATACTCTTCATTTCTGTCTTTTCCACAAATCCTTCAGCACCCAATAAAACTTTCAACTCAAGGATTGAAATTGCAGTGTCCTTTGGCCTACTTGCAAAATGAAGCAAGCATGGCTTCAGGTGATCAGGTAAGTGGTTATAACTTATTTCTATAACTTTCATCACTTCCACTTCACTCTTGAAAATAAAGGAATGCAAATTATTAACAACTTCAAGCCACACACTCCTTTTCTTTTCCCTCCCAGCAATGACTCCAGCAATCAGATCAGCCACCAAAGGAAGCCCTTTACAGTTTTCGGCTATTTCTTTACCAACATCCAATAGTTCATCAGGGCAATTCTCGTTTCCAAATGCCCTTTTCTCTAATAACTCCCAACTTTCTTCTGATCTTAGCAATCGAAGGTTAAGAGGAGCAGTGTAGAGCTTTCCATGCAAAGCCACTTCCTTTTCTCGAGTTGTCAAAATAATTCTACTCCCTTTCATACCATCAGGAAAAGGTCTTGTTAACTCATCCCATGTAGTAGTATCCCACACGTCATCTAAGACAATAAGATACCTCTTTCCAAACAGTTGTTTCCGTAGCTTATCAGCAACATCAATATTCTCACTCATTTTTAAATCTGAGTCACTAACTTGATTAAAAATTGTATTCAACAACTTCTTCTCATCATATTCTTGGTCGACTGTGCACCATGCACGAAGGTCGAAATGTCTAGAAACTGATTTATCATTGTATACTTTGTATGCCAGAGTAGTTTTACCTGAACCCGGCATACCGGTGATCGAAATGACATCTAGATCTGCTGGTCCACTAGTGAGCTTTCTAATTATCCAGTTTGTCTCCTCCTCAAAACCTACAGTTATTTTACCAGTTTTCAATGACTTGCTCTCAACTGGCTTCTTGGGAGAGTTCAGAACAATGAGACCTCTATTCTCAGGAATCTTCTCTCGTAAATTGGAGATATCTTCTTTGATAAGCTTGATCTTCTTTATGGTAATGGGAAAAGAGAAAATAAGATGTAAGAGACCATTATCTCGAACAATAATTGAATCAATGACATCTTTTGCCTCATATACCACATTTAAAACACGTGCCCAGAGATCTTTATACAATCCTTGCTCAATATTCGCGAAAAAAGATCTTATGAATTCCAAGTCTTCTTTCACCAACCCAATTTCTTCCTTTATCAAAGCAATTGAATAAGCATTGGAATCCAACAAATCATCTAAGTGTCTCTGTAGCAGATGCATGAAGAGAGGTCCATCACTCATGGGGAAGCAACATTGAGATGAATCCGGGACTTTCAGATAAACATGTTTGAGATCTTCCTTGAGGAGTTCAATATTTTCCAGCAACTTTAGGGTTGCACGATTTGTCTCGTCGGTACTCTCTTTATTTCCTAATTTCTCTTCTAAGTCGCGAACAAGAGTTGATACCTCCTTGATAAGTGCTCCAACAAGTGCCCAAAGGTCAAATAATTTGTCATGTTGAATAAAGTCCTTGGGCATATCAGAAAGAACAATTAATAGGAACTCAATCATGACATGAATGTTTCGAGCCCCTGAAGTCCTAGGGGTAACAACAGTTACTATATGCTCTTGTAGATGAATCAAATATTCTCTGAGACTGTCCGGAGAGGTTTCCTGGAGCTTCTTAATGAAGCGTCCAACTTCTGCTGAAGTTGAAGCTTTCAAATTTGTATGACATATGTGCATAACCTCCAGTTCAGTTGGAACAATATTCAAGAGTAGATGTGCTAGCTTGAAGAGTCGAGAGTCTCTATCATTCTGATCATCCTCATCTAGCTCGGAGAGTTGAGAGTCTTCATCAGTATGATCCTCCCAAAGGAAGTGTCCTACTCTCTCAGCCATCAGATGAAACTGAGGTAAGATACATTCAACAATCTCGTGCTCAATGCAACCATTCACTATCAACCCATGGAAATCTCTTACATTGCCACACACATTCTGAAGAATCTCATACTGAGTCACTAATGGAAACTTGTGCTCAGCAAGAAACTTGGATAGATGATGGAGATTCAGGAGGAGGAAATTCAACTGCTCCTCAAGCATGGTGGCACTTGATTTAGAACGATGATGTGAGCTGATACAATGATCGATATTATCCCTGAGGCTAGCAAGGACATGATGCATATCGTATTTACATGCGATGTTGTTGTTAACATCATACAAAATTGATTGAAGCAGATTCTCAACCTCTTGTCCTTTGGCAGTCATTACATGTTCAAACAGCTCCAAATCGGAATAAGAAAGCTGGACGTATGTACAAATAAATGCCAGCTCCGATTTCAGCTTTTCAACTTGATCCACATCAAGAGCTTTTTGATTTTCCTCATTCTTTAATCTATCTAGGAAATTCAGAACATCGGCAATGTCCTTGCGAAGAGCAGAAAATAACACCTGCCAAAAGATGAAATGTCATATCAAATATTCAAAGCCACATATCTACAATTCAATACTTTACAGTTTACTCTCTATCAAATAACATACCAATGAGTTGTTTGCTTCTTCATTATCTTTTCGTTTTTCCATGATTGTACTTTTCCTTCCCTTCCTTTCAAGTTCTCAAAACCTGATGCATAATAAAAAGTACATTAAACTTTATCAGGATAAGAAGATGAAAAGATAAGAATATCAATAATTTTCATTGGACAGACATTTTAATCGAAATTAAGAGGAGGTCTTAAGTTGAAGAAAATAAAGGTGAGTAGTCTATTGAATTTTTGAAAGTTTTTGCATAATAAACTTGTAACCATTTTCTTCTTGTCAAGTTCATTTCATTAAATTTTGGCTACACCTTTTTACTATTTTCACGCGAAAAGATTTCCATCTTGCAGTGGTTTTCGTATTTGTATATAAAAAATAAAAATTATTCTTATTGAGGTTTTGTCAAACATCAAATGGTGCATAAAGAGAAAGTATAGTAATTTTAGATTCACACAATTAGTTTCTAACATGTATAATGGACTACAAAACTAAATCTCCCGTTTATCATGTACAATCTCTAGTCTAGAAATCTGATACTCTATCCTCTTCAGACTACTTTCTGTTTTCTTTAATTACCCCTCATTTTTAGATTTTTATTAGCATTACTATAGTGGAATTTCAAATAAAATAAAATGGGATTCATCCATAAACGAGACCAAGTGGTACCGAACCTTTCCATCTCTCATAACTTATAGTAATATATTTTCATTAGTGAGGGGGATTTTTCGTCCTCTTAGAATTTTTTTTTAAAAGATCTGCTTCTATTCACTCGGCTCTCTCCAACCCCCTCCCTCTCACCCAGTAAGAATTCATCCTTACCGGATGTTAATACCAAACTAATACAGTTTATCATGGGAAAGTAATAATTTAATGAGATGAATATATACATTAACTAACTACGATTAAGTGATAAGGTCATGCATCTATTGATTTGTTGTAAACAGCCGCTAAGAGTAAGTATTTAGTCCTCTCTCTTTCTCCTGCATTTTGTTTCCCTTTATAGATCCAACTAACCTACCAAATTTCTTTCATTTTCCTAACATCATTTTTACTTTTCCATAATTTTACTTCAATAGAGATGAGAGTAGCAAATATTAGATGAGTTGACTAACCTTTTTAGTTGATGAAACTATATATTCTCTGCTTGCTTTGTTATTAGATCTATAGAGCTCAAAATTCTGGAAATAAAGAGGAATAATTAAGACCAAAAATGATGCATAGTATCATTCCAAAAAGTCAAAGAAAGCAAACCCAAGGAGCAAAGCTGTTGAATTCAACTTGTCGTAATTGGCTAACGATGAATTTGAAAGGCCACCACCAACGTACAAAAAGAAGAATCCAATTGATTGACAGTTCATCCAATAATATTAAAATCCAAGGAGCAGAGCTGTTGAAAATGAACAAGTGGTTCAGCAGGGGCGGCTCAAACCCGTTAGTGGTCTAAGACCAAGATCAAACTAGAGGCCTTAAAAAAGTCAAAGAAAGCAAAAGCATGAATCAATTACAGTGGGGCCTCCTCACTTGTCTGCCACAAAGGAAAAAGATAAGAAAATTAATCAAACTTTCAATAATCTGCTCACTTTATAACACTTCCTTTGTTTTATTGACATTCAACTACATGGAGGGGGTCTTATCATAGTTCTAATCTCGATAAATAATAAAAAAATAAATACATCAAGCTTCGATATTTTAGTAATTGAAGTGGTATTCATCTCTATAATCACATTATGCCTTATAATTTTGACACAAATCCTTCTGTCTTGAAATTTTCTTCACTTGATTAAAGCTTCTCTAGTCTTCCACACACAAAAATTGTATCACATATAAATCTTTCTATGAAAATACTAATTGAAAGATTTGTATGTATAGGAAAAAATATAGCTTTGGAATATGAAGATTCACTTACAAAGTTGAAAGGTCAAGTATTACAACAAATTAAAGACAAATATTAATTAAAAACATAAATTAATTTGGAAGATGAAACACATACATGTATCTATTTAAAGGGATAACTTTTATTTTAATTTTTTTTCTATTAAATTTACTCACATGTATACCAACTAAAAATATTATAGAAATTCTACTATTTACTATTTAATTAATTAAATATTTATAACATTTGGATTTAGCATAACGGTAAAATGGTAATTCAACTTTTTTATTTTGGAGCTTTCCAATTATAATTATATATGAGATATGATGATGATATATGATTCACATGGGCAGATTGTTGTTTATCATTTTTTAGTTTAAAAAAGATTGTTTATTCAACTTGTCGTAATTGGCTAACGATGAATTTGAAAGGCCACCACCAACGTAC
>JAJOOO010011501.1:0-15830 GCA_029582685.1 Solanum piurae
TCAAAGAGGCAAGAGCTTCCTATGAATCCTATATTGGTGATAGAGTTGTTTGATGTATGGGGCATTGATTTTATGGGTCCATTTGTGAGTTCACATGGGATGAAGTATATTCTTGTTGCGGTTGATTATGTATCGAAGTGGGTAGAAGCAATTGCGCTATCCAACAATGAAGGCAAAAGTGTCACCGCATTTGTGAAAAAGAATATCTTCTGCAGATTTGGTACCCCGAGGGCGTTCATCAGTGATGGAGATTCCCACTTTTGTAATAAGTTGTTCAAGGCACTACTTGAAAAAAATGGTATCCGCCACAATGTAGCCAATCCTTACCATCGGCAGACTAGTGGGCAAGTGGAAGTGTCCAACAGAGAAATCAAATAGATTTTGGCAAAAACTGTGAATGCTAATAGAATGGATTATTCAAGAAAGCTTGATGATGCTCTATGGGCCTATCGCACTGCATACAATACCCCCATAGGTATGTCTCCTTACCAACTTGTATATGGGAAGTCTTGTCATTTACCGGTAGAGCTAGAGCATATGGCGATGTGGGCAATGAAGAAGCTAAATTTGAATTGGGGAGCTGCATCTAATCAAAGAATGAATGATTTGAATATGCTTGATGAGTTTCGCCTAAAAGCTTACGAAGGTTCAGCCTTGTACAAAGAGAAGATGAAGCAGTATCATGATCAAAGAATTGAAAAGCGAGAATTTGTGGTTGGTGATCTTGTGCTTCTGTTCAACTCTAGGTTGCGTTTGATTCCAGACAAGCTCAAGTCCAAATGGACTGAACCATTTTTTCTCACAAAAGTGCTCCCCCATGGAGCGGTTGAGCTTGAGAATAGTGAAGGAACAAGGTTCATGGTAAACGGGCAAAGGATCAAGATCTATCTGGGAAATACTGAAAGTGTGCAAGAAGTTATTGAGGCCTACAATATTGATGAAGTCTGAGTAATCAAGAAACTTGTGTCGTGCCGCGACGTTAAATCAAGCGTTGCTTGAGAGGCAATCCAAGATGTACAATCTAGCCAACGATAGGTTTTTGTTTTCCATTTAGTAGTTGTCTTTGTTTAATTGCGTCTCTGTATCAATTTAGATAGATATTTTTTTTTTAGTGTTGGCTAGAATTAGCATAGAGTCCGTGTTTAAAAAGTGTCCAGAAAATGTAAAAAAAGAATAGCCTATTGGTTGCTATATGTGCAGGTACGCCATGAAAAATCTGCAGAAGATGGTCTGGTGCAAAGGTCTACGGACCCCATTGACGGTCCGTCGTTCTATCCACAGACCGTGGATGGTGTACATAGATCCCAGGTAAGCCCCTAAACTTTTCCAAGTGTAAGTGTTATCTACGGTCCTAATCTACGGACCGTTGATCGACTGACGGACCGTAGACGGGGTCTCGTGAGTCCAAACCCTAATTCTGTCTGACCCGACCCGAACCCCCTTATTTAAAACTCCCCTAATTTCAAATCATTTCCACTTCCCTCCATTCACTCTCCAACCATTTCAACCATTCCATAACCTCCCTAAATCACGCCATAACTCCCCCATAAAATCATCCCTTCCATTACCCCATAATTCCCAAAATTCCTTTCCATTCCAAATACAACTCATTCCATATTCCACAAAAGGGTCCGGTGTTGGGTTAGTAACGCAGAGGAAATTCTTTTGTCTCACAAAGTTTAGTGTCGTCACGCAATCACCCCACTCCTCGTTGCTTGTAAGGTAATAGACTTTCCTCTCACTTTGAATTTTGGTTCATAGATTGAATATAGAAAGTCGGGAGTTGGGTCTTGACCTTGGGTAATTTTTAGATGAAATTGCATGATAAAATTGGAAGTTACAACACCCTTGGAACGATAGATAGTGATTGGAACTATGATAAAATTGTTGTATGTGATTATAAGTCTAAATGTAAGTTTCGACTTAGGGTTCCAAAGTTTATCTTAAATACTTGTCAAAATGATTAATCGGAATCCTGAGAATGACAAACTAGCATGCTCCAATGTTGAAATTCCTGGTTAGACTAGGATTTTGTTGAAAATGGTCTAAGATGTGGAATTCAAAATAGAGAATGGATGAAACCTAGCACAGATCTCATCCACAATACCCCATCTACAGACCGTAGATCAATCTATGGACCGTAGATTGGGTTCGTGGGTTGATGCCCTTGAAAATTTCACTAAGTGTGAAACCATGGATGTGGACTACAGTCTACAGACCGTTCTGTACATCTGTGGTTTCCATCTTCTACCAATATTGTTTGTCCTCTGATCCACAGAATGGTTCCACAGACCGTAGATCAGTCTACGGACCGTAGGTCCCCTCCGTGGATGATCATTGTAGCCACTGTCTGAAATTTTTTTGGGTCTTTGTTACTGTTCGTTTTTAGTTCTAAAGTTTTTTCAAGTGTGTTTATAGTTAGTTTTGGTACTAATATTACTTTCACAGGTACAATGGCACCCAACAAGTTTGTCAGCTACTCGAAGCAGGGAAAGTTGAAATTTGTTGCCCCTAGCTTCAGGTTAATCGATGAGAACACGGACAAAGAAAAAGATCCAACATACGTTCCTCCCAACACAAGGACTTCTCCCACTGCACCCCGAGCCATCAGAGGCACCCCCCGAAAGGTGATTCCCAACGTAGTCATTGTCTCCAAGTCTGATGAGGAGCACCCACTAATCGGGTCACCGACTGGGGCTGCTTCCAGTTCAGCTACTGGGTCTACGTCTGGCTCCGAGTTTGCCCAGGCTTCTGGCTCTGAGTCTAGCCAAGCTTCAGGGTCCGAGTTTGCCCATGCTTCGGGGTCCAATGCCAAGTCAGCCACAGGGTCCAGCCAGAACGAACAAGCTGCCTCGTCTGATGAGGCTACTAGCTTAGAGTCAGTACCCATACCAAGGAATGAGAACCCTACTCCAGTGGCTGGTGAGCCAAACAGATGGTGTGTTGATGGCCAATGGCAAATCTATCGGGATACCAAGATGATTAACGACAAAGAGAAGATAGCCCGAATTGTTACAAAGGAGCGCAGAGTCCTCACAGGGAGCTTGCACACTGTCCCTGACATCCACCGGCTTTTTAACCTTCACAAGTGTGAATGGATGGATTGATACCCAGGTACTTATAGTGAGGAGATTGTACGAGAGTTCTACGCCTCCTATGCCGCCACGCTCCGTGGTTCGATCTCCAAGCGGTCAAAACCCATAGCCTAGGACCCTCTCACTTCCACTATGGTACGGGGTTGTCCGGTAGACATATCACAGGCCACCATCAACTGCTTTCTCTATGGTCCTACCACAGGGATAAAGCGGTCATGGTTGCAGCTCTGGTAGTAGGAGTGGAGATTGACTTTCCCCGCATGCTGCTGGCAGAGATTCACGAGAGGGCATTCAAGACTTCCACTACTTACCCCTTTCCATGTTTGATTTTCCAATTGTGTAGGGACTCTGGAGTGCCGATTTGGCATTGTGATAGGTTGATCAACCCTACTGGGACTTTAGATATCGGCCTCATTCGTGATGAGGAAAATGTGGCAGCACCTCGCAGAGAGCCCCAGGTTTAGGTACCTCCCTTAGGCGCAGATTTTGCAGACACGGTCGGGCAGGCACAGGGCGGTAATCCCATTATACCAGATCACTCTGATACTGTCCCAGCCTCTTCTTCTCAAGCCGCTAGTATGGCTCCTAGCTCATCCCGGTCCACATCACTATTAGGAGCTACTGTTTTCCCGTTGGTCCGAGTACTGAAATTAGAGGCTCAGATGGCCACACTGCTGCATCACATCCAGCCTTGGATGCAAAAATCAATAGCTGAGTCTGAGGCCTGAGTGGAGCGAAGGATGGAGGGCATGATGGACCGGAAGGTCCAGGCTGTTAATAAGGGTCTTGATGCCTTTGAATTGCGAGTCCTCGAGCGATCAACCCCGGCCATATATCTATCCTCTTTGCAGGCTGAGTTAGCCAATTTTTGGACCAACGTAGATGCCATTCTTACCACCCCTACAGTTGAGCCTCAGGCTGCACCTAATGCACTGGCTGATGATACGGTGTTGTATGTTTTATTCAGTGGGACCGCCGAGGAGGGGTTTGAGCCTACACATTCCAAAGGTTAGAGGCACCATTCTAGTCGCAGTGTGGAGGAAATAGCTCAAAAAAGACAGCGCAGGCAGGAGAAGGGGACCAGGAAGGCTTCGATTTTAGATGAAGAGTTGCGTCAGCGGAGGGTGTGTGAGAGTGTTACAGTGGCATCGAGTTCAGCCCCAGTTTTAGAGGTACCGCCTATTGTGAGGGACATTGTGAGAACCACTGATGGTGCTATGATGGATGATGTGGGAACTACTGAGGATGACCCAACTATTGTTCCAGCGGACTCCGGGAAACCGGACCCACTCGCTCGTTCATGATTCTTCGGCGCTATGCGCCACAGGTTTGCTTCACCCACTCCACTATCTTTTACTGTTCTTGTATGCATTGGGGACAATCACATCTATTTTTGGTGGGGGTGGGGTAAATGGATTGTGAGTGATAGGGTGAAGTCTGAGTAACCCAACTCATAAATCCTATTTTGGGGTTTTCTTGCTTGTGTTCTTTTTACCCAAGAGACTGTTTAATTTCTATTGAATCGGCATGTGTTAGGATTGTACGTGTAGAAGCATGAAAACGAATTGAAGCATGATGGCTTATGAGTTTTGTGATACCCGTCCAAATTTCAGGATGTGTGTTAGAATTGGTAGGCTAAGACAAGTTGAATGTGTTGGTTTTGAGTATGACATGATAATGAATCAACTTGATGGCATGACTTAAGCTGAAACTTGAACTGGGTAATCTGATAATCTGATAATGAAACTATGTACCAAGTGTGTGTGAGAATAGTGATTATTCAAACAGTTTTTGTGCAAAACTAGAACTTGCCCAGTTAGTCCTGCTAGAACAACTCACTCTAGAGGCTAGAAAGTGATCATAGGCTCTTATTCTTATAAGTCCACAAATTGCCTAAAAGAATGATCCAACCAAATGAAATAAATGCCCCATTTGATCGAAATACTTTAAGCCTAAAATTAGACCATTTCTTTCTAAACCCCGAACTCACCTTCCCATAATCGACTACGTTGGCCCCGGTCCCTCCTTGGACATGTCCACCTCGACTTAGGCCAAAAGCCTAAGTTGAGGGTGGCTAATGTAAAAAGTAACCTCATTCTTGGCCCTGACCCGACATCGGGTAATATGCACCTCAACCAATGGAAAATCCATAAGTTGAGAGTGGCTATGAAAGAAGAAATCGAAAGAAAAATGGGTATGAAAAGAGTTTGATGTTGAAAAAGAGAAGAAAGGATGTGACTTGTTGAAAGCTATAGAAAAGAATACAATGCAAGAAAAAGTTGAAAGAAAATAAAATAAAAAAATAAAGAGCTACAAAGTCTAAAGCCACATCCATGGTTGAAGAAAATCAAGGGAAAGAATAGGGCACAAAGAGGTTGAAAGCCTAGTGTAATGTCAAGGAGGGCAGAAAGTCACTAAGAAATATCCAAATGTACCACACCTGACCTTGAGCCTACGTTACAAGCCAAAAAAGTCCTATAGTAACCCTATTGTCTAATTTGGGGAGTCTAAGCAGTAAAAATAAGGGCAAGCCTATGGTATTTAGCACTAACTGTACTTGAAATTGTTTCTGAGTGTGAGTGTTGAGTGAATCCTTGTACTCAAAGTCATAGTCATTGTGTGAAAGAAAAGGGATTTCGTTTGAAGTAAGGGCACTAATTGGAAGTATGGGGAGAAGGACAGGTATGTGCCTCCCCACAGGCACCAAAGGCCAAAGGATTCAGAGGGTGGTAGGTCTGTGGATATGCTTTCTCGTATCCTCAATAAATTTGAAGGGTCAAAAAAGATCTTAAAAGAGATGAAATAGGATGTGTCGAACCTTAGCCAAACCATTACCTCACATTCAGTATCAATCAAGCAACTGGAGACCCAAATGGGTCAGATGTCGTCTCAGTTAAATCCGAGACAGAAAGAGGATTTGCCTAGTGACACTATGGTCAACCCCAAAAATGAGGTTTGGAGGTGGACTTGCATCATGCCACGACGTTAACTAAGGCGCTGTTTGGGAGGCAACCCAAAACCATTTATTGCTTTATTTTGCTTTGATAAAATAATGGTGTGTTGATTGTGCAGATGGAAGTGTGGAGAGTGAACGAAAAGTGCAGATTGGCGAGTTACAGGTCCATTCCACAAATTGCCGAAGGGTTCGATGACCCCAAACCAGACCGCCATTAGACTCAAGACCAATTTACATTAGAGTATGTAAAACTGGACAACCTCAGGAAATTATTGGTGAATCGCCGATCATGTCGGCGATCTCAACCGAGACCACCGTTTGGACTCCCACAATACATGGAGGTTCTGTAAAATTCTACGAGGCAAATGACTACTTGGCGTTACACCGAATAGTTCGGCGATCGGGACTAATGCCGCTGAATGGAAGAACACTGGATGGTTTTTCAAGCCAAAGGTTTAAAAGTTTCAAACTCATTCCCTTTCCCTCACTTTTTTATCTTCCCAAACTCACACCTGCACTCTAGTTTTACATTTCTTGCATATTTTGAGTATTTTTAGTATCGAATTGTTCTACTAGTTGGATTACATTGCTTCCTAGCATCTCAGTATCCATTTGATCGGCATAAAAGGTTGGTACTTCAAACCCCGCGTTCATTTTGTCAAAATTGTACTCATTTGCAATCTGTTAATCTTGTTAAATTCTGCTGGGCTTCTCTGATTGGATCAGATTGCTTAATTGCATATTCCTAATCGATAACTCTTGCTTGAATGGTGAAATCCCATTTTCTAGTGCATTAAGTTAAATTAATTTGAAATAGGGAGTGCTTTTATGTTACGGGTCCTAGTTGAATTTGTGTTGTAGGATCTTAAATTGCATTTCCGGGGGTTGCGGGGTGGATTTTAAGAAGTTTGATTGATAATAGGCACGACGAGTCATTTTGGCAAGCTGAGACGAGCTCGCCGAACCACTCAGCGGTTCGCCTAGTTGCCCTACCTTGCCTTTGATACCATGATTTATGTGTTGTGGCTTCTGTACCTTTCGGCGAGAAGAATGAGGTCGCCAAAAGCACTCGACGATTCATCAAAAGTCTTCTTGTTCGCCCCTTTGTCTGCACCCTTGACCGCTTCTGCACTGTAATTTTTCAGCGGACACCTCTTTGTTCGACGAAAGTATTCGGCGACTCACTAAATGGACTGCTAAGTTTGCCTGCAACTGATGATCTTTTGTTTGCTTGTCGAATATTTTTTAACTTTATCTCAAGGCTTTGCAGACAAGGACAGACCAAAAGTTGAAGGAAGAAATATGCTACCCCGACATATAAATGCACAAAACTCCAGAAGAGATGCAGGGACGACAGATCACCCCAAAGCAAGGAGCGAGATCAAGAAAGCCAGTTCCAGTAGGAGGATTCCCAATGACCCTAATGTCCCTTCATGGGCTCGAGGGTTCATTAACGTGATACATTCCTTTGGAGCAGCTCACGATTTAGACAATATGGATAAGGCTAATATCACTGCAGCAACTGAGGCAAACACAAACAATGAAAACCAGAGTCAGAATGGCAACACTCCAGGCACTGATGCCCAGACAGATGGAGCTACTGCTTAGAAAGGATCCCCTTTTTACCTCCTTCTCTGTCTTTCTTTATTTTACCTTTCAGATTCTGTGTTATTTGCATTTGAGGACAAATGTTTTTATTTATGGTGGGGTGAGGCCCACCTTTGTGTGCTATTTATGAATCATATTTTGTTTGAGTATTTGGGTTGTGAGCTATAATGTTGTGTTAATACTATTTTTGTGGATGTTTAAGCTTGTGGCTCCTTTTGTATTAAATTGCAAAATGATTTTAATCCTTCCGAAATTTTTTGCCACCTCTCGTGTGTTGAATGTGGAAGTTCTTTTGTAAAAATTAAGTCTTGGTTCCTATCCATACTGAACTTGCATTGGTTAGATGTTTTTCATGATAGCTTGCATTAGCATAGGCATGGTAGCCTATGATTGAGGATCTATGCTCTTCTATGGGTAGCTTGAACTAGCATGGTTAGAATGCTCTTCATGGTAGCTTGATTTGGTTAGGCCAAGACCATTTCATGGTAGCTTAGGATTGAGACACCATACTATCCTAAGGATAGTTTAGGGTTGAGGATTCATACTCCCCTAAGGATGGCTTGCATCTTATTGAATTGTTACATGGTAGCTAGGTCAGTATACTTGTATCATTCCTTTGATAGCTTGGATTGTATGATATGATGTTTTCCAAGATAATAGGTCTAGCTTGGTAGTATGTTATTCTTGATAGACTAGAATGAAAGATAGTTAACATTGAGTAAGTTAGCCTAAAGGAGTACTTAGTGTGAATGGTAGTATGGGATGCCATTCATACATGGAAAAAGTATGAATTGAAGCTACTTATGAAATGTCCTCTTAAGTGAAGTATGTCTAGCTTGGATAGTTTCTATAGTTTTCTTCCATGATATGATTGACTTAAGATGATAGTTCCTTATCAAATATGATAGTACGTCAATAGTGACACTTAGAAATGGTAACATATGAATATGGTGACTTCTAGGACATGCTTAGTGTGTGTAGTATTATGGGATGCCCCACATGCATTGCACAAGTGTGCCTTGAGGTTACTTAGGGGTTTAGTGCTCTTATGTCATAAAAACCTAGGTCTTGACTATGAAGGTGGACTATGACCAAGAATGACCAAAGAGAGGTACTTAGCTTAGGTAGTATTATGGGATGCTATCTTGGCCTTGCACAAGTATACTTTGAGGTGGCTTGTGAAGTAGTTCACTTGAATATGAAAGACTAATGGTTGAAGTATGAACCTATGTATGTCTTATATTTACTTGTTATGATGTGATACTTATGTTGGAATTATGTTATGATTATGTTATTGTCTCTTATGATTATGTCTTATGTTGACTAACCATTTTGAGATGTTTTATGTTGGTATCGCTTTCGTACTTGGTACATTTTGTACTAACGCATATTGCCTACATTCTCATCAAATGTAGGGTGTTGGAGATTGAGTGTTTTGGAGGCTAGGTTTCTAAGGCTTTTGAAGACTTGAAGATTTGGTGAGTCCTCATAGCTTCGAGGACAAACCCCAATGTTCCTTTTTATGTCTTTTCCTTATGTTTCAGACTATGTATGGGATGCGTCCCAGTGACTTTTATTCATGCTATTCATAGATGGTTTTGATACATTAACTTAGTAATGACTTCCACTTTTATGAAATGTTTTTGTTTGAACGATTTAAAGAAAGTTTTAAATTTCCCATATTTTCTATGATCTTATGTTATGACTATGATAAGGGCTTGTATGCGACCCGTTCGGGGTCAAGTACGCCGGTCATGTCTAGGGGGTGCTCTCTGGGCGTGATACCTACTCAACAACATATGAACTCAAAAGTAAACTTTACTCAGCTGTCTAAGAAGGTAAACACGGAATATTTTAGAAATAAAACATTCACCAGCAAAAAGAGGCAACTTAAATCTAGAACATTAACAACTGAAAATGGAAAAAAAAGACTCATGAACTACTATTGTCTATCTTTGAAGCCTCTAATACTATGAAGTATGTCAGGACAAGACCCCCGATCAGCCTAACAAAACTAAAATAATATGACAGAAATAAATGGGGGATCCTCCGGAAACAATGAGGCTCACCAATGCTAACTTGAACTAACATGCTATGTACGAAGCGCTTGTTGATGACCTTGATCTCCTATATTTGTAACATGAAACGATGCAGGACAAATGACATCAGTACATTGAATGTACAAGCATGTAAGGGGAATACTGAACATTATATAAAAGCTTGAACTTGGAAAAAAGGAAACATACTCACCTCAACTCTACTCAACTCATTGATACTCAACTCAATACAGTATAAAACAACAATAAAGATGCTGTTTATATAAGCCATTTGAAAAAGTAGATAACAACTCCATGTATTTAAAAATACAATAATAACTCAAATTGATTGTAAATATACAAAAAATAACTCAAATTGGGAGATTCTCTAACTGACAACCATCAATATGAGCTATGTGATGATACAACGTCTCACCTAAGCTGCAAGAACTATCCTATACCTTGCCGGAGTATAAGACATCCTCAACTAAAGGGATCCACTAAGCTTTGCTTAAAAAGCAATAAGTATGCCTCTAAAAATTATGGCCCTTTCTACCCACGTTGGCTACAGGGTTTATGAGGACTTTGAGTTATGTGAACTCGTTCTCATATCGGTGCTCAATACTATAACTTAGCACATATGTTGTAAACATTTCCTCATCCTCAACTTTGAGATTATTACTCAAACAGTTTCTCTTCAAAGAGATAGTACTCAAAACTCCTCATGAACTCTTTTTGAAATCGGTGGTTTCCCTCGTCTTAAATGTAAAAATGTTTACTCTTGTGAATACTTAGTTCGCATATATTATTTTGAAAAAATTGATCTCAAAAAACTCTCGTCATCCTCATACTCAAGTACTCAAGTCTTAAAAGATTGTTTAAGAATTCACAAAATGACTCAGAAGAACTCTCAAGACTTGACTCTTAACTCTATCTTGAATTTAAATTATGAACTCAAGGTGTATGATTCATGTTATGAATGACTCTCAATATTTAGAAGTAGTTTAGAGTGGTTAGAATCAAATGGGAGTAAAGGTACACTTTAAAAGAACTCAAACAGAGCGAACTACTGAAAAAAAGGTCGAGGTAGGTGACCCTGGCGCACTAAGTGGCATGGGGCATCATCCCTCAAACTTCAGAGGGTCACTTATGGTGCACTTCTGGCGCGGTGCGCCTGCCCCTGCCCAGAAAACCCAACAAATTTTGTTCTCTCGTTTTCTAACCCTTATTTGCCTAGAATCGAATGGTTTCTTCCAAACACTCTTAGATTCGATTACTCAACTCATTTACATGAAAATCTACTCGAAAACCCTCAAGAATAATTCTTATTAACAAGATCCTAGCCTCAAGAACTCAACCAAACATCAAAATTCAAGAACGAATAACAACACTTCAAGAAAACTCCTTAAGAACTTAAATCTTTCAATCTTTATGGATAAATTCGAATATGTAAATCATGACTGGCGTGTGGGTGAACGAACCCAACACTATGAAAACTTACATACCGCGATTTGGTGAAACAAATCCTCGATTCGCAATAAACATCGTTCTTCCTTTTCTCCTCTTTTCTTTTCTTGAACTCTCCCTAAAACCCTAAGCATAAATTAGGATAGTAAAAATTGACACAAATCAGTTTTGACCCCTAAAATAACACTAAAAATGTATTGAGCCTATGGGGTAAGGAAAATACCAAAATACCCCTCATTAATTCGGGTAACTTTCCTTATCTGGATAGGTTGACTTCAAACGGGCATATCTCCCTCATCCGAACTCAAAATTTGAGAAACTTATTGGCATTGGAAAGAGGATTCCAAGACCTTTTATTTGATAACTTATGACCACCAAACTCATCTTGTACTAAATGTTATGGTCATTTAAAGTTGACCCAAAACACACATCTTTAGCATAACTTTGCAAAATTCTCGATTTAGCTATTTTCAATATAGTGCTTTCTAAATTTAGTTCTTTCTAAGGCGGGATGTTACAAGTTATTCCTAAATTATGCTTAGGGTTTTGATAGGAGTTCAAGAAGAGGAAAAGAGGAGAAAATGAAGAACAATCAAGATTTTTGCAATCTTCGAGGAGTTTTGCGCCAAAGATTCGATCCTAAGAGATATGTAGGCTTCCATAGTGTTGGGTTTTTTCACCCACACGACAATAATGTATAATTCTATCCATGAATTCATTTTTGAAAATGAATTATTGAGTTCTTGAGAAGTTCTTGAGTTTTAGCCATTATTGAAGGTATTCGAGTTCTTAAGGTGTGAATTTTGCAAACGTGTTGAGTTCCTTGATAGATTATTATATGGGTTCATTGAAATCATTTTGGGTTTGTGAATTTTCATGAATTTGGTCAATGAAACTTCTTTGGGTGTGAGTTGAGTCGAGTTTGGGAGTGGAATAAAAGATCAGGAAAAAATACGTACCCAGCTCCGCCTCACGGAAGTGTTATAAAAATTCAGTCCCGAGAAAAGTATCCCCTTCTCCGCGTCGCACCACTGTCCCAAAATTACTTTTGCGACCAAAAATTTAATTCACCTGCCGCATTGCGCTAGTGTCCTCTTCCTTTTATCTTCGCTCGTTTCTTATTATCAACTATCTATACTTCATTTAATCATTGAGAGATCCTATATCCTAATCATAATCCTTGAATTCAATCTTTAAATTCGAGGTAGAGTTAAGAGTAGAGTTTGAGAAAGTCCTTTTGAGGAGTCTTCTAGAATTACTCATAATTTGTTTCAAGACTTGAGTAAGTAAGTATGAAAATGAGAAGAATGTATTCATGAGTATACATTATTATTGAGACTCTGGAGTCTAGTTGTTCATGTCTATAATTCCCCATGAACCCTATAAGTCGATCATTCTTGAGATGAGTAGTATCATTGAGTCCTTGAGTTCTGGAGTTATTGAATTTCGAGTATTGAGCCCTATATATGGTTACTGAAACCTTTGAATTGAGTCATCCACGTCCATAATTAGACATGAACTCTAATTTGAAAAGTATTTTACAATTATTTATAATCTGTTTAAAGACTTGAGTAAATGAGTATGAGGATGAGGAGAGTCAAGTTTCATTTTTCAAAATGAATATAAGAGAACTAAGTATTCCCAAGTAAAATTTTTTACATTTTAAATGAGAGGAAACTTTTATTTCCAAACGAGTTCATGAAGATTTTTTAGCACTATCTCTTTTAAGAGAACCTTTTGAGTAATAATCTCCAATTTTGAGGATGGGGAAATGTTTTTAAACATATGAGCATGAGATATATTATTGGGAGTAGTTTTGAGCACCGATATGGGGGAGAGTTCAGACAACTTACAACCCCCATAAATTATGTATGCCAACGTGGGTAAAGGGTCATACTTTTTAGATTATTCCTTATTCCTTTTTAGCATAGCTTAGTGGATCCACTTAGTTGAGGAGTTCTATACCCTGACAAGGTATAGGGCAGTTCTAGCAACGTGGGCGAGATGATGTATCATCACATAGCTCATAGTCATGGTTGCCAGTTAGGGAATCTACTAAATAAGAGTTATTATTGTATTGTTACAAACAATTGAGTTATTATTGTATTGTTACATACAATTGAGTTATTACTTAATGTTTTATAAGTTTCCCATATATTACATGTTTTATTGTTGCTTTGTCCTTGAGTATCTTTAAGTTGAGCATCTTGAGTTGAGTATCTTGAGTTGAGTATCATGAGTTTGAGTTGAGTATCTGGAGTTGAGTATCCTGAGTTTTAGTTGTGTATCTTAAGTCGAGTCGATTATCCTGAGTTGAGTTGAGTATCCTGAGTTGAATTGAGTATCCTGAGTTACATATCGTGAGTAGAGTTAAGTATCCTTGCGTCGAGTTGAGTATTCTTGAGTCATATTGAGTTGAGATGAGGTAAGTATGTCTTCCATTTTATTAGTTCGAGCTTATACTATGTTGTAGAGTTCCCCTTACATGTTTTTACATTCCACGTACTGACATCTTTTGGCCTGCATCATTTTATGATGCAGATACTGGTATTCAGGATCATCAACAGGCATTTTGTTGAGGTCATGTGATATTCAATCAGCTTCGTGGGTCTTGTCCTGATATCCTTCTGTCATAGTAGAGGCTTCATAGATAGACAAAGTTGAGGAATTTTATGTAATTTCTTTCTTTTGAGTTGTTTTATAAAGTCTAAGTATATCTTTTAAGTATTATTCAAAGACTTTTTAAAGTTGAATAGTCGATTTCAATGAATTTAAATTCCGTTTTAAGCTTTTGTATGCTTGTGTTAGTCTTTCGATTGTAGTAAGCCAAGATGAGGGTTTGCTTGGAGACCAACAATGGTTCTTGAGTACTGGCAACGTCCAGGGTGTAGACTCGAGTCGTGACAACAACTTTTTGTACTAGGTACGGACTTATGAGTTCTTGGTGATGTTCTTTGGGTTGACTAATGCCCCTGTAACGTTCATGGAGTTGATGAACTAGTGTTTCACCTGTACTTAGATTCCTTTGTGATTGTATTCATCAATGGCATCTTAGTGTATTGCAAGACTCTAGAGGATCATGTTCAACGATTGATGATAGTGCTTCACAGATTGAAAGAGGAGAAGTTGTACAAAATTCTCAAAGTGAGAGTTTTGGCTTGATTCCGTTGCATTCTTTGAACACATTTGTCCAAGGAGGGTATTAGAATGGGTCCGGCCAAGATTAAGGCAGCTACAGGTTGGAAAAGACCTACTTATCCTGCTGAGATTCGTAGTTTTTGGGGTTGGTAGGCCACTACAGGTTGTTTGTGCAAGGTTTATCTACTATTGCAGCCCCATTGACTAGATTGACTCAAAAGAGTGTGCGTTTCCAGTGTGAGGCGATTTTTCCAAAGCTAAAGACTTTATTGACCTCGTCTATTATTTTTAATTTACCCGAGGAAGGTGAGGGATTTAATGTGTATTTTCATTCTTCAAGAGTTGGTCTAGGTGGACCATTGATACAAATGGGTAAAGTAATTGCTTATGCTTTGAGATAGTTGAAGACTCATGAGAAAGAACTATCCTACCCACGACATGGAGTTGGCGACAAAGGTCTTTGTGCTTAAGTTGTGGCGTCACTAGTTGTATGGTGTAAATTGCAAGGTCTTCATCTATCATAGGAGCCTTCAGTATATATTTAGTCAGAGGGATATGAACATCAGGCACTATAGGTGGCTTGAGTTTTGAAAGGACTATGACATGACTATTTTTGGATTACCCATGGAAAGCCAATGTTGTAGCAGATGCACTAAGTAGGAAAACTTCTTGCATGGGGAGTCTTTTTACGATACGAGTGGATGAGAGAACGTTGACTAGGGATGCTATGAGATTAGCCAACAGTCTTATCTGATTGCATATTTCAAAGGATGGTGGTGTTGATGACTTTGTTAAGACCATATCTTCTTTAACTGAGCATATTAGGGAGAGATAGTTTGATGATGAGAAGTTGCATATTATTTGAGACAAGGTGTTGAAGGGCGAAGTTAAGAAAGTGACACTTCATTCTGAGGGAGTGGTGAGGATTGGGGGAAGGATTTGTATGCCCAAGATCGTTGAATTGGTTAGACTGATCTTGGAGGAAGCACATTGTTCAAGCTACTCTATTCACCTGGGAGTGGCCAAGATGTACCATGATTTAGTAAACATTATTAGTGGTGTGGTATGAAGAGGGACATTGTGTAGTTTGTGGCTAGGTGCTTTACTTGCCAACATGCCAAGTAAGAGCATCAACGGCCTGATGGTGTCTCTCAGAGGATGTTCATTCCTACTTGAAATGTGAGTGTATCACCATAAACTTCGTAGTGGGTTTGCCAACAGTCGTGGGTGGTTATGAATTGATTTGAATAATGCAATATAATGCACATTATCATTTCAAATAATGGCAAGTTACTATTGAAAAGCTAAACACAACCCTGCAACTCAATTCCAAGTTGATTGGCCATTTTTATTTATAACAAAACTAATTCACATCAATATAATGTTAAACCATTCAACAAACTAAAAAAATAGTAAATTTAAGAATTTTAAGGCCAATATATAAGGATGGAAAAAAAAAATCATTGCAAATTATATAATGCATTGTACTGCCAAAATACCTAGAGAATAACTTTACTAAGGTCATCCATG
>JAJOOO010011503.1:0-13006 GCA_029582685.1 Solanum piurae
TATGAATGTTTATACGAAATTGATGAATGTTTATATGAAATTGATTTATTGTTGGTATAATATGTGTGATATAAATTGAAGTTAGTGTTGGAATGAAACTTGAACAAGATTGGTAAAAATTTTGTTTTAATTTTATTTATATTAGTACACCAGGTGGAAACCAAATTAATATTCATGATAACTTACATTAAATACTCAGGATACCAAATGCATTCCATAATTACCTTGTATAATTATCACTATATTAACACTATCTTATATATTAAGCTTGAATAAATTTTATTTCCAGCAGTATGAAATTTGTATGATTAATGAATGAAACACGTATAAAAAATGAACAGTATATTAAACACTTAGTTATAATGCATTTCACACCAATTATGTTTCATATCAAAACAAAACATGAATGCCTGGGTCGCCCTTTTTAAATAAACTGAATATTCTTAATTAGTTTGAATTTCCTTAATTCATGCTAATTAATAATTATCTTCAATCATTTCAAATATAATTAACACCCCTATTTTTTAGGCTAAAGAATTAAGAGAGAGAAACGTTGAAGAAAAAAATGATATGATCTGATTTTTTATTTTATTTTAACTGATTTTGAGTGAATTAAGGATAAAAAATATTGTTAATTTATTTGGATCCCTTATTTCATGCTAATCATTAATTATCTACAATAAGTTCAAATTAAATTACAGGCCACAATTTCAGTTTTTTACTTTATTATTTCTAATTCCATTTTTTTTTTTAAATTTCGTTTATCTTTTTATTTATTTTTGAAGTTTTTTCCAATTAATAATAACATTTTTTTTTTTGTGAATTTGTTATAACCTGAAATATTTAATGTTATAACTTGAAAGTTTAAATCTACTGCTATAACTTGAAAATAGTACTATAATATATGTCATATATGAAATTTACACAAAAAAAAATGCATAATTGAATGACTTTTGAGTTAAAATTAAAAATTGAGTGACTTTCTGATAGAGAAAAATGCATAGTTGAGTAAGCATCTGAGATATTAACTCACTTCTAGGACATCAAAATTATTAAAAGAAAATTGAAGGGGACAATATCTCTGTAAAATCAACTGCAATTTCTAAAAAGTAAAAATTGTTTTAATGGAAAATGTAGTGGCAAAAAAAGTAGATGAAGCTGACGAACATTATTGTGGGAAGTCATGAGAAATTGTAGTAGTATTGGTTTTAGTCCAAGTGCTATAATGATGACTTCTAGATTAACGTCACTACGATCACCGATCAGTAAGACACCATTATTTATTACGTAAATTAGATCATGAAACTAACTCGACTTCAAAAATTAACTCCTCATGAGATGCGTTTAGTCCAATATCATAAAAGGTGAAAATAATCTATTCTTTCAACCAATGTGAGATATTGTAACATTCCTACACGCTTTGAACCGGACATTTGGAGCGTGAACACAGTTGGATGTTGCATTTACTGCACTAGTGGGAACGAAAGGTACGGTCTTAAAAAAAATTGAGTATGTGGTAGATGGACTTAAGCTAGTATTAGTAGCTAATTATTTAATTTAATTAATGTTCTTACAAAAATGTAGCGGTAGATACAAACACACATCTTGATATTACATATATGCAGAGAAGATTCACTAGTCCACCCTATTTATGGACTTTATCAACATTGGTTATATATATGTACTTATAATTACTCATATTGATACACTATTTGGAACACCTCTACATGTTACTCCAGGGCCTGAACTTGGTGCCAATAGTTCATATGGTAACACACCAGCACCACACCTATTTTTTAGTTTCGTATCGGCATTTCTTTCATCTATCTCCTTCTCAATTCTCCCTATTTCCGCAGAAAAATTGTAGAACGCTTCAACAATCTCAGCATCTCCGGTCCAAGTAGACGGTTGATGTCTTTCCCCTAAGTATTCTTCGTCTGGGGAATGTGTCGATAATGTGTCAACCACGGCCATGAACTTTGTTGCTTGTAACAAACTTGGTATAGCTGAGAAGAAATATTTTTGTGGATCAGCTAGGAAAACCGCGTACTCGGGATCGTTCTCATCAGGGATTAATCGACGCATGAGTGGTGGCCGGTTTGGGACGTAGCCACCATAAGGGTACTGCCCGAAATTCAGTGCAGCATGTTGCGCTGAAGCCAGCCAGATGAGGGTAGTGAGGATGGAAATGAGGTCCTCTGGAGTAGCTAACGTGGGCCACCAGTTCTCATTGCGGAGGTCAACGTGGCCCACGTTAATAGTCTCGGCGTACCAAGCTTGCAACTCCCTGTCACTGCAAACTAAGGCCGAGGATGGGTAGTAGTGGTTTACGTAATCACGAACCCAGCCCTCGATTGCGCCCCATATCATAAGCCCATCTGCAGCATAAGGATAGTCCTCAATTAGAAGTTTCAGCCCATGAGGTTGTGTTGAGTCCGGTACTGCCATCCCTCTGCATTTTTAAATAAGACCAAATTTTGTTTAATTTGAAGGTAATTAATGCGCTGGAATCCATTAAATTACAGTGACACTGACACTATAATTTTTTCCCCAATAACAGTGTATATAACTTAAATACTTATTGACTATAGGGGAAATTATACCTTCGGATGAGGTCAGCTGGAAGGCCTTCTAAATCGAAGCGCCAATTCTTGTAGGCAGCAGCACTGATCTCCATGCAGTAGCGACCAGGAGTAAAGCAAGCCTCGATGACACCATCAGCATTGAGCAAGCTCTGGCGAGCCAAGCCGTTAATTTCTAGAGTGTATCTCATATGTGGATCCAAAAGCTTATAAATCGGATGCATCGCGCTTAATTGCCTATGTGCTGCCAATATAAATGGTTCCAAGCATGCATGTGTACGCAACCTACATGACCAAAATCAGTTAATAAAATCATCCAGAAAATTACAAGTACTAAATAAAGGTAAAATTCTCTGTTTTTTCTGCATCAACTCATTTTTCAGGTTAATTACTTACCAGTGGTTGACGAGTTGGTGAACTCCAGCATCATTAGCACAGACGTGTGCTTTAGCGATCTGCCACGTCCAGTTACCAGTGGCACAAACAGGTGGTGTGACAACACGTTTGGATCGCGAACTTGGGCCAGTTTGGGGGAGGCTAAGTTCAATGGCAATGGGCTTAAGTGTGCCAACATCAGACAAGAAAAAAATGGTGCGTGTTGCATATGCTTTGCGGCCATCAAGTGCATTAATCCGATCGAGAAAAGGCAGGTATACATCATGATGATCCACAATGAAAAGCTTATTTGCATCCAAAGCCTGTCACATTAGGAAATGAATATTTTTAATTAGCAAGAAGAGTAAGTTAAAATACACTGATAATGTAAAATAATTTGTATCGTTTGTATAAGTGAAATCCAATTGTGTTTAATTACCTCTTGAACAGTCATGCCATTGAGATGACCAAGAATGTGCTCCTCCTTGAGGGCGGATTCTTGAGGGCCATAGATTTCAGGATCAAGCTTGCTTACTGGTGGAAAAACCTGAAGTTTTTCGATGGATACCGGGTTCACTCCTGCTATTGCTTGTCGAGCAAATTCATCATCTCGTAACCAGGCAAATTTGTCCTCTGCAATGTACACAATATTGACATTTGTTAATTAAGCATTCATCACTAGTTAAAAGAATTGTACAATAGGTTTTAATAAGTCATTAATCCTATTTAGCAACAGGTTAGGGACTAATTACTTGATAGTATCTTTGGCGTGTCGTATTTGAGAAGATCTCCTTCTTTGATACTGCTAACAACCTTAGGCAATGGAAGCTTTTTTAAGACTTCGTCCTGAAGACCAAGCTTCAAAAGTAGCCCTTTGCTATAAAGGCTATCGATATCTGAAAATCCTTTGAAATCGTGATTGTTAGAAGAAATGCTGGCCATTAGAGATGGAATTAAGTTATGGAGCACTGCTTTAAGCCTGGAAGTTGAGAATGTATTCATTTTAGACTCCTCAAATTGTTCATCTCTCGGAACATACGTTGGATTTGGCTTCTCCACACGACTCTCCGCACTTATATCTACAAAACAACAATCATAAGACAACAATCGTAAGCTAACTGAATCACAAATTTTAACTTATATAAACAAAGAAGAGTAACTAATTAGCTAACCTGTGTCTGTAGGAACACGACCAGAACGACAACGTCTCGGGTAAGCAACATTGCCGTCTCCTCCAAGTTTAGGACGAGCAAAATCAATGCCTTTATCTGGATTTCCAAGATCATTATAGATGTCATAATCATATATTCTATCAGATAATTTTCTGACGCCTTTTCCATCGCCTCTTAATTCTCTTAGCTCCCTCTCTCTTACTGATTTGAGTCCTGCTGGTGTTTCATCCGGTAGATATGGCTGCAAAAATAATTTATAGCAATTTTAGTTTGTTTTCGTTCAGATCATACATATGTATATTAAAAATTGTTATATACTTAACTATGAACTCAATTATTAAAGTCGTTGCATAATTAAATCTATAGAAACATCAACATTGGGGGCCATATAAAAAGACATTGCGTGCATAATTCATTTAACTCGTGATGGTGTTGCTTTTTTTATTTATTTAATGTACTTCTAGTTTCTTCTTTTTTATTATTTAATATTCTATTGATTACTTTTATTGATTAAACTATTTAACCAAAGTTTAGTTACCGTATTATGTTGGTAAAATCTACAATATTTTAAAAAATCTTTTTGATCAATTCAAATTTCAAATACGGTAGTAATTCAAACTAAGACTACTTTCCTATTTTCCACACGGAAAGTATTATGTCAACTAAACTAAAAATTCAAACATTGAATTGAATAAAATAAATAAATTAATTACTACTGGACAAGTCATATCAGATGATTAATTTGTCGTCACTAATATGATGATAATTTTAATAATTAAAGAACTAGTAAAAGAAAATAAGGAAGTATACCTGATTAGAGAAGAATATTCTTTTTCCAGGATGATCTTTTTTGGGTTGAACCCATGAATTACAGGGGAAATGAACTGGACCACATGCAAACCCCTCAATAGTAATACTCTCCAAAAAGAACTCTTGCTGGTGCTTGTTCGTCACTGTGATCGCGCCTGGATTTCCGAAATTCGAGTCCACAATGAATTCTGCTGTGTAATTTACTCGCTCTGTTTTCAAGTTCGATTTCTTAGACCAGTCCTTTAACACTGCCTGGTTGCTCTTCTTCGGTCCTTTTGTATCTGAAGAAAATAGAGTCAGAAATTAAATTTTAATAAGAGGCCTTTCGGATCATTAGTTAAGACCTTGACTTACTTGGATCCATGTCGGTACTGATGAGCTCTAACGTGACATTTCTCCCGATTTTGTCGGTGAAAGCATCAAGATGCTTCACAATTGTCTCCTTCAGATCTTCCTTGTTCTTGTTCCTCACTGTAACTACAGCTCTCACTTTGAATTTCACTGCTTTTTCAGGCACAACTTTGATCAAATTTTCACTTATAGCTGCCATAGTACTCTGTCTGAACGCTTTTCTTGTACTTAAATTCCTCCTTCCTTGAAACTGCTGGTTGAACCAAAGATGATTTTCTTTGTGATAATTATTGGGATTAAAAAGTGCCATTGATGATGATGATTTCTCCACCAGGGAAATACCCATAATTTCTTTAGCAAGTGCCATTAATAATTTTCTTTCTTTAATATATGGTGCTTCTTCTGGGTTTTTTTTTCCTTTCTCTTTACAAATGAATTGGGAGAGAGGAAAAAAAATAAAGGATTTATTAGTTAGAAATGAATATGTTTATTTTTTTAGCATAGTGAAATGAATGAGAAGGTATATATAGAAAGAGGTATAAGTTGAATAAAAATATATGATTCACCGTCCACACGTTTTTGATTTCCTTCACATGAATAGTAAGTGGTTGATCATAGAAAAATATGACGCAGCGGATGAAACTATTTGTTCGATAATTAGTTGTTTCGGATTTAATACCTTCTACATTTATCTATTTTTTAGCTGGGTCCGGACTTAACAATAATAATGTAAAGTGGGTTTCAATTTAGTGCAAACTTTTCACATGGTGGAATTTAGTCAGACCGAGTTGTGAGTTTCACAGGAAAAGACGCGCTCGCCGCTACTTGAAGCCAACGAGAAAGCGGGGAGAAACATAATTTCTCTTTCCTCCACTATCGTTTTTGAAAAAATCCAAAATTTATGCACTTGTAAATTATTTTATTTTGTCTCCCTTTATACTCTTTTTGTCCCTAATTACTTATCCATTTTTTCTTTTATAATTGTCCTTAATTACTTGTCAATTTTGACAAATCAAGAGAGGACGATTTTTTTTATCCATTATACCCTCAATTAATTACATTAAAAAAGGTAGAACTTTTTAAAAATCTTAAATTTTTAATACATCCACTTTATAATTAATAGGGGTAAAATGATAAACTAACTATGTCAATAATTGTTTTCTTAATAAGTATGTCAATTCAAAAATGGACAAGTAATTAGGAATAGAGGGAGTATATTCTTTGTCAGTTCATACTTCTATTTCATTTTTAGATTTACATCGATTAAATATGACATAATATGTAAACATGACCTTAAATTTGGCATCAGTTGACAACTATGACCTTTAACTTTGGGTGTGCATAAGTAAACACTTAAACTTATATAAAATTGAACAAATAGACATATTCGTCCTACATAGCTAGTGGCAGATCCAGGATTTAGAGTATGTGGGTGCCAAATAAAAGAAAAGTCAAAGGAGTAATAATGTAATTAATTTAATTTAAGTCAATAACAATTATAAAAATAAAATAAAATAGTGTGCCATTTTTTTCCCTTAAAAAACGTCTGCAACAAATTTCTCAAAAAAATAGGTACAAATGGGATTCGAACCCGCAACATCAGCCTTCTAAAGTTGCCCTCCTACGTGGCATCTTATGTGTATTATGCCATGTAGAACACATGTGTCTACTTTTTTAATTTTATACAAGTTTAAGTGTCTAATTATGCACACTTAAAATTGGAGGTCATATTTGTCCACTAAAGCCAAATTAAGAATCATGTTTATGTATTATGTCAATAAATATTTTTTCACAAACTTTGAAAATTTATTGAGAATTTTATTAAATATTTATCGATATTTAATTGTCCACTCAATCATTGTTGTATATACTCATCAATTATTACTACTGCCATTTTTTTCTATAAGTAGTTGGACCACAATACTGTTATTTTATAAATTTTATGCATAAATTTCCATATTTTCTCAATTATATTCTTGATATAATAGTTAATTAATCTTATCATTTATTAATAAAGTTGACTTAAAAAAATATTAAATAAGGATAGAAGGGTAAAGTTACATCATTTCTTAATGCAAATACAAAATAAAAAAATGATATATATAATGGGACGGAGGGAGTTTTAACTTCAGATTGCAATACATTAATCGATAAAATCCATGTTGAAGCTTTGTTAAGAGTCAAATGCAAAAAAAAAAGTTAAGTATTTTTTTCTTCTAAAAGATTGGAATAATTTTACATCAAAAAGTCAACTAGAGAGAAAAGTTGCTCCATTTCTGTAAAACATGAACAAATTTGATCCTTTTTATTTAATTAATTAATTAATTAATTTTCTTCTTGGGGGACTCTATTACTCAGTATATCTCTTTCTTCAAAATGACAGTCAAAGTGTTGGTAATTAAAAAAAGGCTGCACCAAGGTTTGTCCCAAAGATTTTTATCATGGTGAATGTGGTTTATGACATGGTTGTCTGTTAGTCATTCATTAAGATATTGAATAGTCTATTACTTTATTATATTGCGGGTCCATCCACTATATAATATAATTATAGTATTCAAAAAGCTAATAGATCTGCTATCTTATCGAGAAGGACATAATAAAATTACTAAAAACAATTGATTCCAAGGGTGAAAAGTTGCCCATGTGATTATCTTTTCTCTTATATAGAGGACGCACTTTCAGTAACTTTCAATATGGCTGCTTATTGGTCATTCAATTGGCAAGTGAGGATATTTTTGTCATTTCAATTTTTTAGAGTGATAAGTATTATTTCATGATCCTTTAAAGATATTACAAGTTCAGTTTGCATGTAAAAATTATACTATTAACCTTATTATGTGGGCCTTCTTAATATCTTTAGAAAAAAGTCTATATTTTTTTATTAAATTACAAATTATACCTTCTATCATTGAGTATAGTGGGGTTCGTTTACTTTTACAATTGACATGTATACAATGATAATTTTTTATTGAGTTTCTATATATTTCCATTTTTATTCTCAAACAATTTAATATAGTTAAATAATTTAATAAATTTTATTATTTAACTTTTATATTCAAAACAATTTATTTTTTAATATTATATATATCATTAAATAACTACTATAAGATTATTAATAGTCATATTTATATTTTAAAGTATAATTAATAAAATTATTTTAAAAAAAATAAACTTCTAATAAATAATTTATTAAGAAAAAACGTCAATTAATTTAAATCAAGTATATATTTACTAACTCAACGTAAGTATTCAAATAAGATTTTACTTTTGTGAGGTGTAAATACAATTCATCAATATTTAATTATTAGAGTTCATATTCTACACACAATTTATCAACATAAAAGAATAAGAAATCATAACATGTTTTTCTTTGCAAGTAAGCTTCTTCTTTTTTTACTGAACTTTCAATACTTTTGCAAGATCAGTAAGAAGTTTTTCTTATTGAAAAATATTGAATTGATTTTTATTATTTAAATGACGTTATGGAAATAAAGAGAGAGAAAAAACCTTCTTTCTTTTAAATTATGTGTTATAATTTAATCAAAAATATACTTCTTTTATTGATTTTTTGTGGAGTAATTTAACTAAATATTGATGTACTTTTTTTACTCTTTGAAATATTAGGGAATTTTACTTTGGAATAAAAAAACTCTTTATCAACATATTTGGGTCCATAATTATAGGTTCTAATGTACATGTTTTTGATAAATTAAAATCTTTAAAGTTAAAATAATTTTTAAACATAATAATGTTTTTCAAAAGATTTGAAAAAATAATGTCATACAAAAAAGAAGTAATAAATTCAGATTTCTTCAATGAGGGGTTTGACCCTTACTCCCAAGAGAGAATTAACTATGAGGTTGAAAAACATCAATGCTTATTATAATTCTAAAATATTTTCTCCGTTTCTATTTATATGTCACCATTTTCCTTTTGCTTATGTAAATAAATGTACATATCTATCTCATAAAACTTGACTCCAACAACTAATATATAATTTTGATATATACCGATGTGTCACCCTTGCTATGTACTCAATATACAATCTTCATATATATGTCACAATTTCTATATTGACCCCGTACTGGCACGGGCCATCCACTTCTAGTATGTAAAAGATAGGAGAGTTATGAGCACCCAATAATTTTAAAATATATAGCGATAGAGGCAGTATAACTTTTTCAAAGAGGGGTGGTTTAGTCTTTTAGATTGTGGATGAACAATTTCCATTATACGAAAGATTCTAGTGGTCTACATATAAATTCAGAAATTATAATTTGTGGCAATAGAATAAAAATAATAATTATAAAATTATAATTTGTAGCAATAGGATAAAAATAATTTGTACGTGTGTGTATTTACTAGGAATGTAAACCTAATTAGAAGAAATATTAGATAATATAATTATTTTTTTCTTAGAAAGATTATGTCACGTACTTTAAAGTTCTACAAAATTAGCTATCATATGTTTTGTTAATTAGTAAAATAGATCATATTTTCATAATATATATATAGGTAAGGTAATCTAAAGTCACATATTAAACATAAAAGTAAAAAGATAGATGTGTAGGATTAATCTGATCTCAATATGGCCTTGTATTTATTTACATATGTAGTCAAAACTCATATTAACATTCAATTTAGAATAAGAATATCAACTTAATATAGATTCACCATATATTTAAAAAATAATAACGATTTTTTTTCAATATCAAAGACAAAATATACTAACAATTCTTTGTAATCCATTTTTTAGTTGAAATCTGTGAGCTATTTCATTTGAAACAAACCATTAAACTTTTTTCTTCCAAATATTGATATCTTAACAAGAAATTATTGGAATATTCCAAAAATCATACTTGAATATATAAAAATCTTGACAATATAAAAAAATAATAGGAGTTTCAATGTCCTTTTATTCAATGATACTCTAGATTTTATTGGGGGCTTATGAGACCCAAAGAATATAGTACCGCAGTGCAATCATATTTTGTTTGTTCAATTATATTAAAAGTTAAATTATGGTATCTTTCATTTTTACTTTCAACTTTCTTTATTATATTTTGTTGATTTTTTCAACTTTCTTTATTCAACTTCTTTATTATATTTTGTTGGTGTATAAGCATTTTATTATTATAATAAAATATTAAGTGTATATGTGTCTTGTAACTTATATGCCCATTAGTTCTCGTAACTCTCACAGTAATTAGTTTTTTGTAACGCATTTAATATCTATTACATTTATCTACCCGCACTATATTACTACCCCTCATTCTACACATTGATTCACCTATAAATAGTGGTATTTCATCCTTTATGAAGTGTATATATGTCAAAAAAGAAGAGAAGTGTAGAAAATATTGTAGTATGTAGTATGGCAAGTGTAATGAAAGAGAGAGTTGAGACAAAAATAAAATAAATTTAAGTCTTCAACTATATTCACTGTACAAAAGAGAAGGTTTATATGTTAATGTACAAAAGAGAATGTTTATATGTTGAAAGAAGGTGTTCTTATGTGGAGCTTTGGACTCTTCAACTAAATCCGATGTTGTTTGAGTTGTACGACGTTATTGGGATGTTGTATCCTAGAGGGGACAACTCAAGAGTGATACTGCTGGATCGACTTAGATTATGTCACAGTGGACTTGAATCTCCTTAAAAAGGACGAGATATATGCAAATAAGTCATATTATTGAATTCCTTACACGGAAACTTCTTGTGTAATCACAAAATTCGTTCAATATTATTCGAAGTCGTAGATTCAAATTCTTGGGTCCGTCAAAATATTGCAAGCCGTGACACACACATTTGATTTATCACACTGCAAGTGCATGTGCATGGCAATGTATATTACTGCCCTATTGCAATTAATAATTTGCATTTTTTATGAGTATCAACTCAAAAGCTTTTACGACTCATTTGACGTGATGGACCAAAAAAGGAAGGGGACATTATTGACTATATATATATAAAGTAAAAATTGAGGACAATTATATAAGAATGACACGTAATTTATTTAATGTTAAATACATGTAGAGTAATATTATTTTTTTAGCAAATAATGGCGTGCTGGAATTCTCTTGAAGAACATATATTAATGTGTGCCGCCATTTAGGCAAAATCGATAACTCATAGTGCCACTTTTGACATTCTAATTCCTAACGAACACGGAATGGACTTAATTCCACACTCAATATATAATTTTGGTCAGAAAAATTATAGTCTTATTTCAATTTTTTTATTTATTTCATCATACTTTTTCCTCCAAAACAAAAGTAACTTTTTTCTATTTTCCAAACTCCTTGAACTACTAAAATACAAACGTTTTGGCTACCAAGGGATATAAAAGTGTTTTTGTGTATATTTATGAGTGTATAGTTCATTCGATTTATTTTTAAAAAAAATAGTAGTTTCGTTTTTATACATTAATATTGTTTTCATTACTATACCATACAAATTATGTTCTACATATATATATATATATAACCTACACTCCTTCCTCTACCCCTTTCCGAACTCAATTATGTACACAATGTACCAATGTATACCTTTGAAAAATTATTTTTTTCGCTTAAAATAAATCTCTTTATTGAAAAAGACAATTAAATTTCTCATTAATAATAACTACAAATGAATATCTTATCTACTTAAGATTATACTTAATTATTTTGTAATACAAATTTAGTAAAACATAGTAATTAAGCGTAGATTCAAAAAATTATAATTAATTTTCTTTAAATATAATCAACTAAATAGATTCTTCTATATAATGGATGTTTTTCAAGAGAAAAAATAATGTAATTTTGGAAGTTAGATATTTATAAAAAAAATAACTGACGAAAGACTTTTGTAACTTTTAATAACACGTTAATTTTTTATATTATAATCATTCCAAACAAGATTAACATATATATAAATTGATAGAATTATTTCACTAATTTTAACAATGAATAAAAAATTAAAATACTCATATAATACTAATTAAGAGGATGTTTCAAAAAGAATAAATAAAAGATCACTCAATACCTAATGATCAATTATAATACTTTTAAATAGATGTATTTTATGTAGGATACTTAAATTATAATATGTCTAGCGTATGTAAATAAAGTATAGCATAATTAGTATATACATTTTTAAAAAATTATTTTCATTTAATATAGAATTTTCTATCGAAGGAGACAATTAAAATTCATGTTAATAATAGACAAAAGTAGATTATTTTCCAATTAAAAATTATACTAACTACTCGGTAATACATAATTTAGTTGAATTAAGTATAATTTTCAAATTTACAATTGACTTTTCTTTAAATAAATTCAATGAATAAACTTATATAATTCTACCATGATTAATAGACCGGTCATATAACGTGTGTGCTTTTCTTTTATGAAAAAAATAAGAATATAATTTTTAGAATTAGATGTTTTAAATATGAAAAAATATATAATAAGACATTTATAACTATACCTCAAATAACATATCAAATTTTGTATATTCTAATTGCTCTAAACAAATTTATAATAACTTATAGTAATTATTAAAATTATTTCACCATTTCTAACCACGAATACATGATTAGTTACTTCAATTATATTAATTAAGAAGATGTTTCAAAATAAAAATAAAAATATATATAAAATTGTATACATATGTATGTATTGTATATGTTTATAAATAGTTAGGCCCTATTCTTAATTAAATAATCAATAAAAT
>JAJOOO010011504.1:0-14185 GCA_029582685.1 Solanum piurae
AGTGACGGCAATTTAATGGAAAATATCGAATATTCATATTATCAATCCAACTTTATGCATGCACAAGATACTAATGAAGTAAAACTATAAATCAAATATTGAGTATTCCCAATCATGAAAAAAATTGATAAGAAAAAAGTAATTAAATAATTAAACGTCAAAATGGTGTATTTAATCTCAGATAAGCAGTGGGCAAGTCCATTCTAGTGGTACCTAAAGAAAGGAGTAATGAAAGTGATTGCAATTTATTTCATCACGCACTATCCCAAATTGATGAATTTGCATAGACCATAAAAAGCAAAATGCAACAATAAGAAAGGATCACTATACTATATCATTTATTGATCAAGTACTAGACAGATTATCTAGATAAGAGTATCATATTTTTCTTGAATGATTATAAAGGCTACAAACAGATTGACATTGCTTTAGAAAATCACATTTACTTATTTATATAGGATGTATTTTTTCATATGCATGCCCTTCAACTTATGCAATGCACCTGCCACATTGTAAAGATGCATGATGACAATATTATTGTAGAGATGGTGGAGAAGTGTTCATGGATACTTTTTTATTTACAGAAATTTGATTATGATATGTTTGCAGAACTTAGACAAGTTGTTGGAACAATGCAAAAAGAATAATTTAATGCTCAACTAAAATAGATGTCACTGTTTGGTAAAAAAGGATATTGTAATCAGGCACAAGATATCCAAAGAGGTCTTAAAGGTGGAAAGAACTAAAATTGAGGTAATTAAAAAGTTGGTATCCCTTATATCTATTGGTGGAGTTCGAAGCTTTTTGGTGAATGTTAAACTCTACCATAGATTTAGCAAAAACTTCTCTAAAGTGTCAAGGCCCCCCTAAGTTGCTGAAAAAAAAGCCATGTTCAATTTTAATATAAATTGTTCAGTTGCATTTGAAGAGTCAAATCGGAGATTGATGTTTTCACCAGAATAATCATCGTCATTTAAATTAATGAATAATGTTAGTGACACAAAAATAAGAATAGTTTTTGAGTTAAAGGAGGGAGAAAATCTTCCATTCAATATACTATGACAACAAGGTGTTAGATGCAGCTCAGACTAATTATACACTGATAAAAAAGGAGTTGTTTGCTATTGTCTTTTTATTTAACAAATTTAGATTCAATATACTAGATTTAACAAATGCAGACAAAGTAAATCTCCTTGTAAGTGACGTTTATCACTTAGAATAAGCTTCCATCAGAAGAAGTTGAATCATGATATTCAATTTTATATATGGGATGAACCATACCAAATCAATCAGGAATCCGATAAAAAATTTAAACGTTACATGTCAAAAAATAAAATAAAACAAGAATTAAAAGGTTATCACTTTTTCTTAGAGGACATCATAGTGGTGATCGGACAGCTGCAAAGATATCACAATTTGATTATTTTTTTTGGGCCTATTGTAATTAAAAATGCATATGAGTGTGGAAAAGTGTCTACCGCTTACCACCCACAAATGAATAGGCAAGTGCTAGTAATACGATCATGTTCCTTGTAATTGTATCATCCAGTTTTATTCACACTCTTGCCCATTCATTTACCTTGAACAACAAATGCAATAGTAATATCATTTTCTTGCTTGAAAGCATTGTATGTGACAACTCAATATCTTCACAAAGTAATTCCCTAAAACAAACATACAAGAAAGGAGATGGATCGTTCATCAAATTAAAGCAAACAATTTCAAATATAAATTCATCAAAAGATGATCTCACTTGCTTTCCTCATGAACTGTATGAATTGTAACGAGAGATTCAACAGGTATTTTGGCATAAACAATAACTGTAATTCCAACATATAAATTCTAAAAAAGAACAACTTGAACAAAAAAACCTCCTCGAGAGTAATGAACAATTTCATACTCTAATTGAAAGCGTCTTGCATTATTGTCTTAATTGTAAACCTTTTGTAAATAATCTAATATGGCCTTAGCTATCATGTACCACATGAAATTAAGAACGATAAGAGGTTTAACTAAATCTAATATCTATATCATCATCGAGTATCTTTAATCTTTCATTCACTTAACTTTGTAGGATCACTCGGAGCAGAATCACTTCCGTCTATATGGCTTCACAATTCTTTTCAAATGATAAATAATTATAATCATAATTAAAATTTCCTTAAAGAATATTTCATTCTAGTCATGAAACGAATATTGAAGAATTCAAAATAATGTAAAGTCATGCTTTTGAATAGCTGTAAAAACTAGAAGCACTGTGACTCAAGAAAATCATAAGATAACCAAGTCAAAATCTCTAGGGGTTTAGGGACTGATTATTGTTCACCAACCGTCAACAAAATCAAACTTTTCAACAAAAAAGAATCACATATGGACTCTACGTACGAAACACGATAACCAACCAAAGACTCAAAAACCATATCAAATTGATAGTCTTGTCATTAAGTACAAAAAATATATTCATATAACATCCCGAAAGATCAGTTATTCTGTCCCTCCAAATCTATTATTCTATCATAATTGTTGTTCTCTTTATACTACATCAAATCTCTATAATTTACACGTGTATACAACAATATTATAATTACATTAATATATACCATTAATAACTATTAGTATTTCATTATTTGTGAGCTATCAATCACGCTAACAGCTGCTTCAAGGGGAAATGATGACCCTGATAAGGAAGTGGTTTTATGTCTATTTTTTTTATTTTCCATTAGAGGGAACCATTTCCTTTTGAATTAAGAGATGGTGCATTTGAAGCCATATAGACCAACATAAATGAAGTCTCTGGATATGACTTAACATCAAATGGGCTGCTGAAAACATGATATAGGACTTCAGGAGGAACAACAAGAACTTGATTGTAAATAATCAATATAAGCACAATAACGCGCGCGCACACAGGCTTCAATCTATTGCCAAGATTGAGACATAACTTTGAATTATGCTCCTTCCTGCATTACAATCCATGATAGCAGAGACCATATTCTGATGTATCGATGATTTCAAGCTACATGAGTTGCTTCATACATGAACTAGCACTTGCACAATTTACATTCTAGGCTAAAAGCAATAAGCCACACAAGTTTTAACAAGTTCTTTCTTGCTTTTCCCATCTCTAGCAACCCAATAGCATATGATACAAGCGGGAAATTATTCTCTTTCCATACAACACAAATAAGCAATCTCGACTTAAACACATAGGTCAAATTCAGGCCTTTTGAAGTAGCTATGCAAGGACATTCACCTACAATGCTTGTCCAGTTAGTAAGCTAGCTCTTCATATCTATCAGGGATTTATTAGAGAGATTTACGATGGAATCAGCAATAACTTTGGCACTGGATTTCATGTAACCGCCTGAAAATGTAATTAAAAAGATCAGTTACAGGTAACATATGGCACAAGTCCACCAAAATGATTAAGCAAGGTGCAATAGAGAATAAGAGATGGTTTGACCTGATGTGAGCATGATGAGGGGGATGTTTCTCTCTCGAGCAAACCTGAAAACTTTTTCATCCCTACTAGCAATGCCATCAGGACTGATCTGCACGGCCATATAGGTAATTAACAATGACAGTACACACAAAAGATTTGGCATAAACTCACTGCTCTCCCTTTTTTGGCACAGAAATGAAAGAAGACTATATGGTCTGCAATTGTATGAGGAATATATCTGGCAGCTTCATTCATACGCAATGCGTGCTGGGACTCTCCAAAAATGTTTCCCCATCAATGTCAGATTCTCCAAAATGCACTATATTGGAGGACCTGATACGCACTCAATAACATTTTTGAAGAGTCCGTGCAACTTAGTTCTTACGGAAACTGAAACTGCTTCAATCAAACCAAATAGTATTACTACACATTCAAGGCATGCACCTGTATTTGGCTACTTGACAGATTTGAAAAGAGAGGAGCATTATGGATATTTCACCTTTCTGTGACTAAGTTATAGTAAAATTCAAAGACACAAATCCTTTAGGCCCGAGCAAATATCAATCATACTTTATATGATACATTTTCTATAATGAGACATACTGGGATGTTTACCACCATTTAATTATTTTATTTTTTGCAATTCACAATCAGGAATCCAAATTCATTTAAATAATCAAAAATATATACATCAAAGTATGACTTCTCCACCAAGCTAATACTTACCAATTACTCAACTATTTTCTCCACCACTTTTATACAAGTCGATCTAATATTTAAAATAACTTGTCCAATAATGATGTCAGGTAAAATTAGACGGAAGGAATGTAATATGTCTACTGCATGTATGTTCCGTAATTCAGTTCTCAATTGTGTCTTATGCTTGGAGAAGAATTGGGATATCTCATATCTTCACCCTATATTACAAGAGAAAAACATGTAGTTTATCCTTTTATATTTTGATTTAAAGGAAAAAAGATTACATTCTTACATCCCAAAATTTATGATTATTTCTTGTTATAAAAGCTCTTCCAATTAGCTATATAAAAAATGTTCAAGATTTTATAAGCTTGTAATAATTTAAAAAATCTAGAATTCTATCTCCTATGTGGCTTTTCCGTAACGACAGGCATGCAAGCCACAAATAGCTTGTTTCCCATCGGTGGGTCGTACCTTCAACCTGCCAAGTGGATCCCCATCCAAGATATCAGTACCAGCATTATAAACAATGAAATCAGGATCAAATTTCTTCTCAGCAACCTGGAAATCCATCAGGATAACAATCAGTCATGTATACAAGGTAACTCAACACAATAGCGGAGAACTCACTATGAAACAAAAAGTATCTTTTAAATACGTCTGAATGTTATTGACAAATAAAAAAACACAGAAGAATCAGTAAACAGAGGCATAAATGCTTTTATATCAAATGATTCCTTTACAACAAAGAAGCACACACACACTTCACAGAGGTATGGTTTTATGTCAAAGCTCCAAAGATATTCATCTCACTGCGCAAAAACGAATATCTTTTTTACACGGTATTATAGGAATAAAACCAAGATTTTGACTCCTTTTTTTTTACAGAATAGTAACAGTATATTCATCAGTAAGGAAATGCTAGACGCCATATTCACAAAGTAGATTAAACAAAAGGATAACCTGGTTCTTCTTACAAGGCTGCTACAAGGCTCCTAAAAAATCTAGTAAAGATTTGAAACTCTACATATCTTTCTTTACACCAAAAATATAACTGTACTCAGTTCATAAGGGAGCTTTTGACTATTCATGATGCACTTTTCGATACCTTTAAGGATTTCTTTGTTCCACCGACTCCATCTCAACCAAAAAGCAAAGAGCTACGCTCCACAAGCATTCTTCCTAGAGAGTTCTAGGCGATTCCAATAACACTAGATATTGCAGAATTAATTCATAGAAAATCTTTGTGGTTTTTCTAAGACTGGATTGTAGAATTTGTGCCAAGAGCAATGGTCTCAGAACCAAGGTACATTAGTTCCTGACGCAATCAAATCACCAAAACAAATTAAGGTATTAGTGACAATGTTGACATAATAATCTGCAACTTCACTAGTAAACTATTTGCAGCGTTTCTAACTGTAGCCATCTAACAAATGAACATATGGAACTTTTGCAATGATAGGAGGAAATTAAACATTTCAATTAACCAAAAAAAATATTGCTTTTATGTCAGAAGATAGTACAAAACACAAAATGGAGGACTTGAGTTCAAATAAAGTTAAAAAGTTGCCGTTGCATCACTCTCTAGATCAGCACCAGAGAAAACCCATCGATCATTATACAGCTACATACATAAAAAACCAAATATTTCTGCTCCATTGATCCTTGGAAAATCCTCCTCATTTAGAGCAAACAATAAAATTTACAACTGCGGAGTTCACATGAGGACTTAAAATTAAACAGTAACCAATTAGAGCTAGACATGCTAGGACAGGTCACCAGCACATGGGCAAAACAAAGTTCCGCAAGTGTCTAACTTGCAACAATGAGTTACACTATTGAGTAAAAGAAGATGTGTGGAAAGTGGTGACAAAAAGTCTAAGTACACACCTCAAGTGCATGATCTAGCTTAGTTAAGTATTCATCTGTCGCAGTCCCACTCTGCCAAAGTTAGTAGCCACAGATGTCAGCGTAGTTCAAGTAAAGAAGTAACTTGTTTTATGGACTTGAATCTAACCTTAACTTCGACTCCTAGATCAATGTAACGTCTGGCTTCAAAATCCTACAAGAAATAGAATAGATTCACAACAGATCTGATCAGACACTGCTACCTTTCGATGCTATCAGCGCAATTGAAAGAGAATCATAAATCAACAGACAACTGTTTGGGTAAGGGTGGGGCATGTGAGAAACAAGGAAAGGAGAGGAAAGTAACTGTTCATTCAAGATGCAGCAGATTATTCAAGATGGAAACTCACAAGTGGATAAATTCCGGGATTGTACATATCAAGGATAAAGACTCTTCCTGCATGCATCCAACCAACACCAATTAATAATATTAAAATGGCACAAAATGCAAGATGAATGAAAAGAAACATACTGTCATCAGAGAAGTCCATTTCATGGCCGTTTCCTTGGTGTGCATCAAGGTCAATTATCATGACTCTACAAGAAAAAAGTTCATTATTGATTTCATTGAGATGTCATGACCTTCAACTGTACATAGCCACACATTATACATGAATTACCATTCGATGTACCTTGAGATATTTAGACGCACAAATGCAAAATGTATACAAAGAGATATATCAGCATAAACACAAAAACCGCCTCCCTTCTCTGATGAACAATGATGAAATCCACCACCAACATTAATAGCCCATCCTCGTTCTTTTGCAAGCTTTGCAGCCAAAATTGTTCCTCCCACCTTCAGAGAATTATCAACAAAATCTGAACCAGAGAATTAGGAAAAATATAATGATCTGCAAATGACAAAATTCACCTGCTTGCGGAATGGGTGAAGCACTTTCTTTTGCACAAGGCAATTAGGAAGCATCGCAACAGGAGGGACCTAAAAGGTCTAGTTATGAGATAATAAAGAGTATAGAAACAAGAAAACCAACTCTTAATGCGTAACAAAAGGTATGATTCTGCACCTACACCGACAGCAGCAAACATCAGTTCTGACTCTTACCTCAACAATCATGGAGACATTCAAGCTGCTGTTCAAACTTTTCAGGTATGATTCAGAATGCACCTACACTAAAAATGTATCAGTCACCCATCAACATTGACAGGTACAAGGACAGTCCGTATCAATGCTAGTCCCACTGACTACAGTTGACAGATAAGTAGAGTTACAGCACCTAGATTGGAAAAGAAACCAAGAGCATCCTAAAGTGACTAGTAAATTCGGAACATGCAAGAAAGTATAAGTGGATGTGTTGTAAATATAAGGCTTCCAAAGTAATTATTTCAAATAGTGATCCTCAAAACTTATATAAAGTGAACTCAAGTAACTGGTGGATGGAATCAGAATATCATATATGATGGTATCTAGGTTTAGTTGAATGGAGGTGATTATAACTTAGATACCAAAGCTACTGATACCGTGCTCCTCAGAAATTGTCAGTTCATTGAGTTGATAAAACTAGCCCACAAAGGTGCAAGCACGAAGAATACATGAATGTGCTCAGTGGAGATAAAGTGAAAGAGCATGTTTCAAATTGACTCAACCAACTGTTCGAAAAACAATACAAAAGGATTTAATAACTCAATAAATCACTATGATGCTATTAACCAGTAGAAGTTGCTACCACTAGCAGATCATCTTTTGTTGCCTCCACAGGCTCAACTAGATGCTTTTGGTCCACGATACCTTCCTTAGTGAGAAACCGACAGATTCGACCCCATTTAGAAGAGTCAAATGGATGCCTGTGAAGTTAAATTCTTGTATGAGGTATCCAGTTAAATTCAAACCTAGATACGGCAGTAGCTCTTTTAGAATAATCATAATATCTTTTTAGAAGGAAAACTAATAGACACTGCTCCCTCAGAAAATAATAAACTAGGTAGAAATTCAGCACCACAAACAAGGATAACTCACCTGACCTGCAGGGAATGCAAGGTATAGACGTGAGGCCCTTGCCATTTTGTCAAATCCATGCCCTTCATATGTAAGTGCTAATATCTCTATTCTCAAGTTTTCACCCCCTACCCCCACATGTCCTTGGTAAAATTCTCTTCCAGACGCAAGCGAGAGTTTGGGGGAGGAGAGGTTTTAGGTTGTTTGTTGATGAGTGACACAATGTTTTAGTTTCAATAATGCATATTTATACCTTTCATAGGCGGCCTTGGCTGAGAAATGGTAGAGATAAAATTCACACAAAAAGGTGAAAAATCAGTGGGAGAAGAGATGTTTGGCTTCAAATTGAAGCAAAGAAAAATATCAAAACCATGATTCCAGTCATCTCTAACCATTTCCATTTTACAGGATGGAAGAAAAGAAGGTTACGAAAAAAAACAACCTAAACTAAAGAAACGGAAGCTCTACATAGTGACAGCATTATACAATGTATACACAAGATGAATGCTGTCACATCTGGATGTTCAGCATATAGTTATCAAGACTGAATGAGTAAAATTAGAAAAGATCGCATGATATGATTGTAGACATTGAAATTTGTTGCAAGCAATGATTATCACATATCCTCTAAAATCATCTTGTCTTGTCCATAAGTGTGACAATATGATAATTACGACGATTGATTGTGATAGAAAGAAACGAGGTAGAGATGATATCACATTAAGGGAAGTTATATCTAGTAATGTACAAACTCTTGGAATTAATATGGATATAACTAACCAGTGTTATCAAAGGTGAAAAGCGCAAAAAAGCTCTAAGGTCCATGGGGGCTTTAAGCGCAAAGAAACTCTAAGGTCCGTGGGGGCTTTAAGCGCAAATAAAGCGTGGGCTTTAATGAAAAAAGGCACAAAGGGAGAAAAAAATACAAATGTTTATGTTTAGTCCAAAACTAATAATTATAAACATGAATGACAAATATAAGACCAAACAAATTGAATTTTTTTTATGATAAAGTGAAATATCAATTGTTTAGTGTCACTTCTTCATAAGAGGCTCATTGGCAAGGAAAATTTTGTCTTAGAACCTTGATGACGACACTAAAGCGCACATAAAGCGAGGCTAAGCGCTATACACATTTTGAGCCTCGCTTCAGGGCTTAAGCGCGCCTTTGATAACACTGTAACTAATAAAAGAACATACTGAAAGAACTGACTCATACACACAACAAACTCTCGTAAGACAAATTGTTTAGTGTTGAATGCAATGGACTTAACCAGCGAAGACGGAATGTATCTGGATTAAATATAAAGATACTGTTCATTCAGTTTGGAGTCAACTATACTTGTGTTATCTCTTCTCCTTTATTTATCCCCTCTTACTCTCCTTTTGACCTTTCATAACATTAAAATTTTCTTCCACTCAGGTACATAGACTAATTTCCAACAAATTTGCATAATTTAAGGCTCCCTTTCTCATATCGTCATGATTTACCAGGAACAGATGTCAATCCGTTCCAATCACTAGCAAATGCAAATTGACATTCAAGGCAACACACCTTAGACCTAACCCTTCTATTGCATTTCTAAAATTTCACCAATTATTTTCTCTCATCCAAAACTACACACGTTAGACCCAACCATTCCTAGAACTTTACTCAATTATGCTTCCCTTTTTAGGTATAGATAGCAATGATACTCAACAAATTTCATTCTGAAAGGTAGAATAAACAGCAGTAATTCTTACAGTTTTTCAATCCCGAAAAAAGCAATGTCGTAGGATGGCGAGTATATCAACGGAACCTGATCGAACAAAAAAACAAAATTAACACCAGAGAGATTCCTCAAAAATTAAAGGCAAGCATGTTTGGGTTGTACCTTAGAAGGAGGCACATCATAATATAGGTGGCTAGAAAGAATACGATGACGGCGTAGAGCTTCAGCGTCGTCAGTTTTGGAGGAAGAGGCTGTGGACGACATCGGGTGAGAGGCAGAGAGGAGAGGAAAGTTGCAGAAAGTGAAGCGATTTAGATATTGAGCAGCTTTGATGGCGATGGTTCGAGAGTTTGAGGTCTGAGTGAGAGAATCACAAGGTTGAGTGTTGACTCTGCTGAAATGGAACAAGTATGTAATTTTCTGTATATAGTATATACTCACAACGGAGCTTTGACACCTGCCATGAGTTGTTGAAGGACCTGGACAAGAATTTTTTAACTTATCCCTCTTCTAAATTGTTTGATCAAGATAACTAATGAGATTCAAGTTAAAGAATTTTGTTGATCAAAGATAACCCACTCCAATCACAAGGTTGTATCTTCTTAAAAAAAAACTCACATACAAGCAAGTATATACATATGCCTGTTATAAAATCATATATATATATAAGAGAACCCTAAACCCGCCTACGTGGCGCCATCACAAACCAGTATTCCCTTTAATTTATTTTATTTCCAAAACTAGCCTTCCCCTTTCATGAAAAATTGTAACTTTTATGAAGAGTTGTGACTTTGTGAAGAGTTGCGACTTTTATGAAAAATTGAGATTTTTATGAAAAGTTGCGACTTTTATGAACGGTTGTGATCTTTTCGAAGGGTTGTAACTTTTTCAAAGAGTTGTGACATTTCCGATAAGACACAATAAGAATTTGTTCACACTACCCTTTGTTGTCTATATATAGAGGAATTTCCTTTCATTTTAAACAATGAAAATTTTGAACTTCTTCTTCTGGACAATAAAATATTTGTGTACTTTTCTTCTGTTGAATAAAATATAAGCAACCTATACGAATAGCCTCTAAGTCGTGTCCAACATAAGGACGCCACTAACTGAATAAGAATCCCGACAAGGGAGGATTATATCCACTCGAGCAACCAACAACCAACAATAATGGCTACAAGTATAACAACAATAACAACCCAATTACATTGCTCCTAGGCTTTAAGGAAACATGTCGTAAGAAGGGAATAGCCTTAACATACCTTTCTAATGAACGCTCGAAAGACCGTAGTTCCTTCACGAAAGTTGTTCATTATGTTCTAAGCTTCACAAAATATACATAACTGGTACACACCTATAAACAATTCATAATTAATCTTAAATCGGCAGATTTGCCATATTGCCCCAACTTGTAGAAACGTCCGTAGAAATTCATAAAAACAATCATAAAAGTGTCCTGAGATGACTACCTTAGTTAACCAAGTGTAAAACTTGAAGAAACACCAATAACCACAAATTTATATCTTCAAAAACTAGCTCCAAAGCTAATAGAAGGGAAAAATATTTGTCATGTGTAGAGATCACGGTTCTAGGCACGGGGGCAACCTTTAATGGTAGAAATCGTAAAAAACTAACCTTCATCATGCAAGAACTACATAGGAACCCTCTCTTAAGCTTTCTTTCTGGTTTGGAAGCTAAAAGAAATGTTTTCATGGCTTAAAACATTGAGTAAGCCGACATACCACATTTTTTACCCGACCAGGATTCTGTCCGACCTGAATATACTATTTATCATCAATAAATACAATCACAAACAAGTCTAGATACGGCCTGAATATACTATTTATCAGGTCCATGAACACTATTGGGGCATTAGTTAATCCAAAAGACATTACCAAGAACTCAAAGTGTCCATATCTGGTTCTAAAAGCTGTCTTTGGAACGTCTTTCTTTCGAACTCGTATCTGGTGGTACCCTGATCTTAAATCAATCTTTGAGAAGCACTCAACACCTTGTAACTGATCAAACAAGTCATCGATCATCGGAAGGGGATACTTATTCTTTATAGTCACCTTCTTCAGTTGTCGGTAATCGATACACATTCTTAGTGAGCCATCTTTCTTCCTTACGAATAACATAGGCGCACTCCATGGTGAAATACTAGGCATGATAAAGCCTTTATCCAGCAAGTCTTTCCGCTGATATTTCAACTCATTTAGCTCAGTAGGAGCCATTTTATAAGGAGGGATATATATGGGTTGTGTACCTGGTAGCACATCGATAGCAAAATCAATTACCCGTTCTGAAGGAATACGAGGGAGCTCGTCTGAAAATACATCTAGAAACTCATTAACTACCGGAATAGATTGAAGAGTCAGTGGTTCTGCATCTATATCATGAATGTGAACAAGATGATAAATACAACCCTTAGTAATCATCCTTCTCGCCTTAAGATAGGAAATAAACCTACCTTTCGGCGTTGCTGTATCGCCTTTCCATTCCCGAACTTCCTCTCATGAAAAGTTGAATCTAACAATCTTTGTCTGGCACTCAACATTAGCATAACAACATGCTAACCAATCCATACCCATAATGACGTCGAAATCGACCATCTCTAACTCTACGAGGTCTACAAAGGTCTGACGGTCGATAATTTCTACTGTGCAACCTCGATAGACTCTCCTAACAATAATAGACTCACCAACTGGTGTAGATACAATAAAGGGTTGATCTAATAATGACTCTGCTACTATACATAACTTCTCCGCAATAAATAGAGTAACATAAGACAGAGTAGATCCAGGATCTATCAAAGCATAAACACAATGGAAGCAAACAATCAATGTACATGTCACAACATCTGGTGATGACTCTGAGTCTTGTCGGCCGGCTAGTAAATATGTACGATTCTGTACACTACCAGAACTAGATGCTCCCTCTCTGCCTCCGCCTCTGCCTCTACTTCTACCTGCTGAAGTTTGGGGTCCACGCCCTATAAACTGTACTGATAAGGAGGAACCTACTACTGACCTGGTCGACTGACCTATACCACCCTGACCTATGGTCGGGCAGTTTCTCCACCCATGCCCCTCTTGTCCACAAGAATAACAACACGTGGAACCCTGTTTGCACCTTCCAAAATGCATCATACCGCAAGTAGCGCAACGCGGCAGAGCTGTCCTAGCCTGGCCTGAACCCCTTTGCTGCTGAAAGTCTGATACTCGTGAACCCTCACCTGGGTCTGACTATCCCTGACGATCAAATCTACTACCCTGAAACTGCTGTAGTGGAGGTCTAGGTGGCATAATAGAATATCGGGGTTTGGGACCACCCTGAAAATCTCCGTGTGAACCAGCTGCCTAGCCCTCTTCTGTCTCTCTCTCTCGACCCTCTCACTCATATACTGTAGATATCGGCGATCCTTTATGCCTTGTGCAAAGGCCTGAATTCATGAGATATTCATATTATCATTTAGTGCAGCAGTAGAACAAGGGTTGATATAGTCTGAGTCGAGCCCTCCCACAAATCTACGCACCCTATTATGCATCGTATCAACAAATGCTGGTGTATATCTAGCCAATGAATCAAATCTCATCTTGTACTCTCGGACTCTTAAGCTGCACTGTCGGAAGTTCAGAAACTGGTCCACCCGGTCATCCCTAATCTCTCGAGGCAAATAGTGATCTATGAAAGCTTATGTAAAGCTATCCCAAGTGGGTAGACATGCATATGTTCCCCTAGATCTCTCCCAACTTTCGTACCACAATACTGCAATATCGCGCAATTGAAATGCTGCTAACTCAACTGACTCAGTCGCTGAGACATGCCTGACTCTAAAGATCCTATGAAACTGATCAACCAATTGATGATGGTCCTCTCTGTGATCTGTCCCTGTAAACTGTGGAGGATTCAAGGTAAGAAATTCACGAGCTCTCGAACTTCCGGGCCCTTCAGAAGGTCCGGCAACATTTGGCGCAACTGGCTGGCATTGTGCAGCTACTAACTGTGCTAACATACATACTGCGTTCTTGAAATCCTGATCAGATGGAGTAAGAGGAACTAGAGGTGGTGCTGTTGGTGGAGTCAGAAGTCTTGTAGCCCTCGGATACTCCTGAAGAGGTGGAGAAGCTATAGGGGGCTGAGAAGATGTCTCCCCCTAGGCCTCATAATAGACTACCTCCACCTGTGGTACCTTGTTGGTACCCTCACCTGCAGTTGTATCTAGCCCGTTAGTTGTGGTATGTCTGGTGTCAACCATCTCTATCTGCATACAAGTATCAATTATAAGCCAAAAGCCTCAACCTTTAAGACACCGCTCGATAGCATGAGGTGAGCAAAAGAAGGATAGTCATTCCAAAATGTCCGATAACTTCTTGCTTATCGAATGTGGTGCACAACACATTTATAAACAAGACTCTACTAGACACGGCTTGCAGACTCCCTAGGATACGACGTTGCTCTGATACC
>JAJOOO010011506.1:0-16396 GCA_029582685.1 Solanum piurae
GGTGATTCTAGTCTTAATTGATCCTAAAGGTTCAATTCTAACTTTACAAGTCAAGATCAACCATATACAATATGATCTAGTTCAATTCATGATTAGATTATCCTAACTTTGATCAATTACAACACACAACATTGAATTAGGAAGATCACATATGAACCTTCAACTTTGCCTCTAATGGCATAAACCCACAAAGATCACATTCATCAATTTAGATTAGGGTTCATCATAGGAATCACATGAAATCATCACATTATCATCAATAAAATCTAAATCAATCAATATTGGGTGATATCCACTAGATTGGAATCACACCCAAGCCCTACCCACAATGCAATCACAACCCTAGCTAGAATTGAGTTTTTGAGTTCACTATTGAGGGGGGATCTATGGGGGCTCCATGGGTGGAAGAACCCATGGATTAATAATATTCACATACCTTGAATCAATTCCCTAATACATGCTTGAATCCATGGTGAAATCTCGACCTAGATGCTGCCCTCTTCTTCCTCTTCTTCCTTACTTCTAGAGAGATGATTTTCAAGAGAGGGTTTAGGGGTTTTTAGTTGGGTGAGTTTGAATGATTAGTTTAGTGTTTTATTAAGATTATATAGGTGTTTAAATAACCTATTAACCAACCCACATTAACCCCTAATTAATAACTAACCCAACCCCTAACTTCTAACATAAAACTAAACTAACTAAAACTTGCAGCACTTACGACTTTGCCATCTACGGACAGTAGATTGATCTACTGTCCGTGGTTTGGTTTCGTGGTTTGAAGCTGGGAGTTTAAATGTTGCAGGAATCTAAAAAAACTAAGTATGGACCAACGTTCTTGACCTACGGGGCGTCAATCAACCTACTGGCCGTCAGTGGCCATCCGTAGGTCACCTCAAAACTGTCTTAGTGAACTGTTTTGGGTGACTGTTTTGGGGGTCTTGGTCCCAAACGATTCCATGACTTAGATTAGGGTATTATTAGCCTAAATAGGTGATTAAATAACTAACTAACCAACCCCCTAATACATTTACTAATTAACCAACTTAATCCCTAATCACCAACCTAAAACTGGAAGGCTGGAAATTGACAGCACCTACGTTTACCCATCCACGGATCGTGGATGGGTCTACTGGCCGTACTGTGCCTTCGTCGGTTGGAGCTGGGGCTCACAATTGAAGGGAAATCCTCCCTAAACTAAGTCCTCATCCACACCCATGACCTACAGGTGTATATTGATGTACTTAACGTAGATAGCAACCGTAGACCACCAAAGGCTGCCTTAGTGGACTGTTTTGGTGTCCTCCTCAAGGACCCTTCGAGTGGTCTTTGGGGAGTCGTAACCAGACTTTTAACCCCTAAACATGTCCATATAAGTAGAAGACTAACTTCTACAAGTTTTCACCCTCAAACAACACTCCAAACTTCAACGACAAGACCCTTGCAACTCACTAGTTCAAATGACTAGTTTCCGGATGTTTTAGTCGTTTCTTGACGTTTGACCTCTAAAATCACCAAACTAATTTCATAATCAATTTTACATCATTTAAACTAGTTTCCAAATACAAACTAACATGTGAGGCTCTAGTTCAACCTACTAGATTTACTCTAGAACTCACTTGGTCAACTCACTATTTTACGGGGTGTTACATTTTAGGTCTTGCACCTCTATTAGTTTGAGGAGGATTAATAGAAGGCTTATGAACTGAGCCTTCAGTTTTCCAGGAAGGAGCATTATTAGGATTAGTACAGTCCTTCACTTTATGATCAAAGCTCCCACAATTGAAACATGCACCAAAAGCTCTCCTGCAAGTACCATAATGATTCTTTCCACATTGCGGACAAGTGGGAACACGAGGCTTGCCTTGGCCATAATTTGGAATGCTAGCTGTAGAAAAATTTGATCTGTTTTACTTTTATTGCGGTGGCCTGTTATCACTACCAGCCTTAGAATTATCAAACCTTCCCCTTTTTGATGGACACCCAAAATTTGGTCTAGGCTTTCGGAATTTGTTTTCATTCCTACTAGCTTCTTCTTTATCAAGGCGTTCCCAAGTAAAAGCAGCAGACAATAACTTAAAAAAGTTCTCATGTTGCAGGATCGCCACATTCTTCCTAATGGAATCATTTAAACCATCTTCAAATTTCATGCACTTGTCTTTTTCCTCTTTAATAATACCTCCTGCATAGCGAGAGAGCCTTAGAAACTTTTGTTCGTATTCAGCAATAGACATGCCTCGTTGCTTCAGATTCAAAAACTCCTTTTTCTTTGCATCACAATAAGCAGGTGGGACATACTTCATACGAAATTCCTTAAGAAAATCATCCCAAGTAAGAACCAGAGGTTTTACCTTGGCATTCGGAACACTTAACCACCAATCATAAGCATCCTTTTGTAACAGTGAAATAGCATACTTAAATTTGGTAACATCTGAACACTCCAACTGCTCAAACACCCTCTCCATGCGCTCCAGCCATTGTTCAACATCAGTGGAATCAACAGTACCTTCAAACTCCACACCACCCATTTTCCTCATTTTCTCAAAGTTAATCCCGTTGGGATCATGCATCGATTCAGCCACGTGGTGGAAGAATTCAGCCATTTGTTGAAAAGGAGGATTCATGGCTTGAGTACCACGACTCATCTGAGGATGTGAACCAGCTCTTACACCCTGATGGTTTCCCACTTCAGACCTACTAGTGTGGGGAACATATTGATTCGATAAATGTTCTCCAACCCCTTCCAGTGCATGAGGTTGGGAAACTGAGGCACCCGAACCTTCACGAGCAGCTTCCATAGGTCGGTCAGAAGAAGAGGCCATAACTTAATTCCCTCAAAAGGGGAGATCACATTGCATTAGGGACATGTACTAGATGCATGTGCAATCTACATGCAATAAAAATATGATAAACCATGTAAGTGAACAAGCACTCTAAATAGAACCTTTTTGAAAACAAACAAGTATATAATTAATTCACATAAAAAATCCTAGAACCACAAACCTAGGCTCTGATACCAACACTTGTAGGGACCCTTTCGGAGGGATACTATCACTTAACGAGAAATCTAATTTAATACCTGTGACATTTGAAAGAGATTACCGAAGGGCATATTGATTTTAATCTAGTAGAGGGATTAGGTTCATAACGAATAATTTATTTAAAGATATACATCTTGCCCATTTAAACATTTATTTGATGTTAAAATTGACATGGCGCGGAATTTTACTTATGATGGAAAAACCCTCCCAGAATAATTTAAGCAAATAACTGATGAGATTTTCATGCATATATTATCCTCACACTTAAGGATGAGATAACAAGAATATTACCAACTTCCGAGTACCGAAATCAGCCGGTTCATGCTTCACACAAACATTCAAAACTAATAGTAAATTTCGTATATTATAAGAGTTGGGTTTACATGCCCCAAAAGAACAAAATATATAGACATACTTATATTACAACCCATGGTGACATGATCAAATTAGCCCTCAAAATTTCATGTAAATATACAACACATAGATCATGTAGAAGTCCCAAGGTTTATACAAAATATAGATGCCTATATGCAAATGTGATCTTCCTTAAGGCTCTCAAAATCTCCATCTCTAGTTTAAGGTAAATTTCGAGACGAAATTTCTTTAAGGAGGGGAGATTGTAACACCCCTAAATACTAGACCAACATTCGCATGTCGATACACCATTGCTTAATTACTAGAATATGTTTTATTCTCATTTTGGGAACTTGAAATTTTGTGATATTTGCAACCTTGCTTAACATAATTGTGATCGTAATTTAAGGTATTGTATGGGGGTATTTACGTAATTTTCTAATTAGAATTACATATAAATTGAAAGTGTTTGTGTTAGGTATATACATATAGGTATATATGTATGCTTTATGGGCAGTCCTTTTAGTGAGAGTTGTACATGTGACTAGCCTCACTTTTGAGACTATATTTTGACACCTCTTCTAATAAAATTCGTCTCATCTGAAGTATAATAACCTTAGAACATTATCTAACAAGTTTTTCTTCAAAATCACAAGAGAAAAAAATGGCTCTTTTGGCTGGAATTCGAGACACACACTTCGTTTTGGTAAGTGACGAAATTTGTTTCTGAGCTGGCTAGTGTTTGATATTTTATGCATCTCTCTTTCTCTAGAACTTAGTTTACAGTTAATAAATATGATTTGAAAAGCTAATTCGTAGACCTACAACTCTTATGTTTATGTAAAACGATAATTTAGCTGTTATTAATTAGCAATATGGGACGCAACATAGAACAAGTTCTGTCCAGATTTTGAAATTACAAATCCTGTATGAACAACTGTTAGTGTTTTGAATATATCTTTTTGTACAAAATATATTTTGCGGTGGTTATTGTTTTTTTACAACCCTAAGATATGTATCTACATATTTCATGAAGGTTATAAAGTTTATTTTTTCCATTTTCCATTTAAAATCTAAGTTGCGATATGAAGTACTAGGCTGGCCAGAATTACTGTTTTGGGAGCATAGTCGTATTTGTACAGGCTAAGCTTACTTGTGATGATAATCGTGTTTTACATAAACATTATTGAGCTTCTAGGAATTAAAGAAGTTATTTAATTGTATTTTTAAGGTTGTATATACTTGTGAACAAGTTGAGGACCTTGAAGCGTCGGTTGGTCTACGGTCTGAACTCGGGAAGTTGTGTTGGACTGTTTCTTTGCTAAAGCACTGAGGTTTGTGTATAAACTTGTACCTGCACTCTTTTAACTGCTGGTATATCTGAAAGTTGATCTTGGTACCTTGGTTACCTCTTGCACTTTGCATTGTCATGTTGGTATCCTTTAAGACGTTAAAGACGCTTGTGTAACTTGCCCACTTGTACGGATTATTTGATCACTTGGCACTCTTGTTGGGACCTTGTCCTTCTTGTGGCTATGACTTTGTCACTATTGGCATGCCTCTTGATTCGGATCATTTGCCATCATGACTCTGCATTTTTAGTCCGTCTTAACAATGGAAGTTGTCCATTTTAAGTACGAACTAGAAAACCATTTTTAATATGGTACTTGATTCTTTTGATTATTAGGCTTTGACCCTTCTTGATATAGGGCGTCGACCCTTCTTGATACCTGCTTTTGCTTGGTGTGACGACATGATGTATATATTGGGCGAGCCTTGTTGTTGAATCTCTTGGAAAATGGTGCTATGAGCGTTCTTGACTTTTGGATCTTTAAAAATCAAACTTGATACTCTTTATATATTGTTTACTTGATTTATTTATTTTGTTCAATTATGCTGCCCATGACTTGAGAAAGGTAACCTGGTGAATCTGAGGGCTCCGAACCTATAGTTTTTGCACCACTAAGCTATATGCTTAGCGATAGTTGTTTCTATCGTAGGGAATGTTCGAGAGGATGCATGAAGCTGGCCATTGGAGATGGAGTGAGAGCCTTAAGGAAGATCACATTCCAATGGAGATTTTGAGAGCCTTAAGGAAGATCACATTCCAACGGAGATTTTGATTGCCTTAAGGAAGATCACATTTGCATATAGGCATCTATATTTTGTATAAACCTTGGGATTTGTACATGATCTATGTGTTGTATATTTACATGAAATTTTGAGGGCTAATTTGATCATGTCACCATGGGTTGTAATATAAGTATGTCTATATGTTTTGTTCTTTTGGGGTGTGTAAACCCAACTCTTATAATATACAAAATTTACTATTAGTTTTGAATGTTTGTGTGAAGCATGAACCGGCTGATTTCGGTACTCAGAAGTTGGTAATATTCTTTTTATCTCATCCTTAAGTGTGAGGATAATATATGCATGAAAAGCTCGTCAGTTATTTGCTTAAATTATTCTGGGAGGTTTTTTCCGTCATAAGTGAAATTCCGCTCCATGTCAATTTTAACATCAAATAAATGTTTTAATGGGCAAGATGTATATCCTTAACTAAATTATTCGTTATGAACCTAATCCCTCTACGAGATTAAAATCAATATGCCCTTCGTTAATCTCTTTTAAATGTCGCAAGTATTAAATTAGGTTTCTCGTTAAGTGGTAGTATCCCTCCGAAAGGGTCGCTACAAGTGTTGGTCAGCCTCCCCTAGCTCCTCTACCGCGACCTGTAGGCATCTGTGGTCCCCTACCTAAAGAAGGTTCTGATGATGATGATGCAACAATTTATCTAGTAGGTTGTGCCACACCACCCACACCCCTATGAGGGTAATTTCTCATCATATGACCCGGTGTACCACACGAAAAACAAACATTTGTCCCAAAACGACATGCACCTAAATGATTTCTTCCACATTGTTTACAAGACTGTCGAGGAGGTTTTGATTGGCTTATACTTCCTTGCTCTTGGTACCCCGCTATTCGTGAACCTTGGCTTTCACATTTTTGCCCAAACTAATTACCCTTAAACTCTTGAAACCGAGGTGGGGCACTAACTGAAGAGTAGGAAGATGATGGCCTAGGCCATCTTTTAAACAACCGAGGCCTTAACTCGCCTTAGGATGGCGTAAACTGCCCCATGGATCTGGCCCTATGAGAATGCCCTGTTTTTTACTCTTCTGTCCTTCTTTGCCTTTGATCCTCCAACTTTTGCGCAAAAGCTTGCATCCTTGCTATATCCATATCTTTATTCAACGAAGCAGTGAAACAATCTCTAACAATATATGAGTCTAATCTATCCACATATCGATGAACTCTATCCTCCATAGTAGCTACTACAAGAGCATACCTGGCCAAGGAATTAAATTTGAGACTGTACTCTCTTACGCTCATATTTCCTTGGTGGAGATTAAGAACTGATCCGCATGGGCCTCTCGAATCTCCATTGGTAGATAATGGTCAAGGAATGCCTTTTTGAACTCTTTCCATGTAGCTGAAGGTGCATCTGTTCCCCTAGTTTGCTTCCAAGCTTTATACACCAATATAGCCACGCCCTTTAATCTATACGCTTCTAGCTCAAGTGCTTCTTTACCACTTATATGCGTAACATCCAAAGTGTGTTGGATCTGATGTATAAAGTCTTGTGGATCTTCATTAGGATCTGACCTGGTGAATGCTGGAGGGTCCAAATTAAGAAAATCATGTATCCGCGTGCCAGCTGCTCTATCTACATCACTAGTGCCTGCAACTGGACCTTCTTGCCTTTGGCCGTGGCCAGCAACTATATGAGTCAATAATTGGACTGCATTCTTTAAATCTTGCTCGGTAGCATTAATAGGGGGTTCTTGAGGTGCAGCTTCCCTCCTTAGATCTTCTGGAGATGGAGGGGGTCTGGGAAGTCTGTGATAGAGATTCATCTTGAGCCTCACTTTGAACAGCTTGATTAGGTGGTGGTTGGTTGGTCCCTTCTTGGGTAGCCACATCTACTCGTTTACCTGTACTTTTACTCCTTCTCGTAACCGGCCTCTTTTCTATAATAAAGCAATTCAAAAGTTAGATACGATTCACCTACAACATTGGTTCTATCGCACGATCTAAGAAATGAAAGAAAATAGACAACTCCTACATGTCCCGAAGCCTCCTGTTTATAAATGTGGTGCACAACACATCCATAAGCAAGACTCTACAAAGAAACGGCTTTGTAGACTCCCTAGGATGACCTGCTCTGATACCACTTTTGTCATACCCTGTTGTACATTATCCTCAAGCTGTAATAGAATAGGATCAGTGTACTGCTTCACTTTCACTTCCACTACTAATGAGGATTCTGCCGCATTTTGCACAATAACCCCTTCGTCTGGAGATTCAAGAAGGCGAACCCCCAAGCTAGCTAGTTGACATAGATCCTTAGTCATTTCTTGTCTTTCCACACACTGCCCATAAGTGTTTGCCATTATTTTACGACTTAACGCATCAGCTACTATATTTGCTTTCCCGGGATGATACAAGATATCAATATCATAGTCTTTTAATAGTTCCAGCCATCTTCACTGCCTCAGATTAGATCCTTTTACTTAAAGATATATTGCAAACTCTTGTGATTAGTGTATATGTCAACATGAACTCCATACAAGTAGTGGCGCCATATCTTCAAAGTAAATACAACTGTTGCCGGCTTTAGATCATGAGTTGGACAATTTTTCTCATGTGGCTGCAACTGTCTTGAGCCATAAGCTATTACTTTACCATGCTACATCAATACACATCCTAGGCCCACTACAGAAGCATCACAATACACTGTATACCCTTCTATTCCTTCTGGAAGTACCAATACAGGTGTAGAAGTTAATTTATTCTTCAGCTCTTGGAAGCTTCTTTCACATGCATCACTCCATTGAAACTTGGTTTCTTTGTGTGTTAGTATTGTTAAGGGTGCAGCAATGGAAGAGAATCCTTCAACGATCCTTCTATAATAACCTACAAATCCAAAAAAACTACGGATCTCCGTAGGCATTGTAGGTCTTGGCCATTTTTTCACGGCTTCTATCTTTTGAACATCAACCTTTATTCCTTCGTCCGATACAATATGACCTAAGAATGCCATAGATTTCAACCAAAACTCACATTTAGAGAAATTCGCATACAACTTAGGATCACGAAGAATTTGTAAAACCTGCCGCAAATGATTAACATGGTCCTCTTCCAATCTTGAATACACCAAAATGTCATCTATGAATACTATCACGAACACATCAAGAAATGGCTTGAACACCCTATTCATCAAATCCATAAAAGTTGTTGATGCATTTGTTAGCCCGAATGACATGCATGCCAATAGTGACAGAGTCACAGCCACAAGAAGGACAGGGTCCCAACAAGAGTGCCAAGTGATCAAACAATCCGTACAAGTGGGCAAGTTACACAAGCGTCTTTAACGTCTTAAAGGATACCAAAACGACAATGCAAAGTTACAAGAGGTAACCAAGGTACCAACATCAACTCTCAGATATACCAGCAGTTAAAATAGTGCAAGTACAAGTTTATACACAAACCTCAGTGCTTTAGCAAAGAAACAGTCCAACACAACTTCGCGAGTTCAGACCGTAGACCAACCAACGTTTCAAGGTCCTCAACTTGTTCACGAGTATATACAACCTTAAAATACAATTAAATAACTTCTTTAATTCTTAGAAGCTCAATAATGTCGAAGTAAAATAGGATTATCATCACAAGTAAGCTTAGCCTGTACAAATATGACTATGCTGCCAAAACAGTGATTCTGGCCAGCCTAGTACCTCATGTCGCAACTTAGATTTGAAAAGGAAAACGGAAAAAATAGACTTTATAACCTTCATGAAAGATGTAGATACATCTAATAGGGTTGCAAACAAACAAGAATTATCGCAAAATATATTTTGTACAAAACGATATATTCAAAACACTAACAGTTGATCATACAGGATTTCAAATTCCAAAATCTGGACAGAACTTGCCCTATGTTGCGTCCCATATTTCGGATCCATAACCGCTAAATTAGAGTTTTACATGAACATAAGAGTTTTAGGTCTACGAATTATCTTTCTAAATCAAATTTATTCACTGTAAACTAAGTTTTATAAAAAGATATATGCATAAACTACCAAACACTACCCAGCTCAGAACCATATTTCGTCACTTACCAACAAGAAATGTGTATCTCCAATTCCAGCAAAAAGGACCAAGTTTTTGTCTTGTGATTTTGAAGAACAAATGGTTAGATAATTTTCTAAGGTTCTTAGACTACAGGTGAGACGAATTTTACTAGAATAGGTGTCAAAATATATTCTCAAAAGTGAGTCTAGTCACATGTACAGCTGCCTCCAAAAGGTGGCTGCCCAAAAAAAAGTTGGCTGCCCAAAATGCATACATATATACCTATATGTATAACCCTCACCTCCCTTTCAAGTTATACATAATTCTAATTAGAATATTACGTAAATACCCCAATACAATCCCTTAAATTACGATCACCATTATGTTAAGCAAGATTGCAAATATCACAAAATTTCAAGTTCCCAAAATGAAAATAAAACATATTGTAGTAATTAAGCAATGGTGTATCGACATGCGAAAGTTGGTCTCTTCCCACAAGTGGCACAAAGAGGTTTAGAAAATTGAGATCCACCACCTTTCTCCTCATTAGCCTTAGGAGCACTTGAAGAATCTTAGTTAGGGGCTCTCTTCTTAAACCTAGGTTGACCTTACTCTTCGGATCTACCCTTCTTCAAACCCCTATTCATCCTCTTAAGTTTGGATTCCTCAATAGATTCAGCATACACCATGAGCCTAGATATATTTATATCATCATGGAGCATTTCCGTATGGCACTCTTCCTTAACTAGATCGGATACACCGGTCACAAACCTACTCATCTCTAGGGTTAGCCACCAAGGATGGAGCACACTTAGACAATAAGGTAAACTTCAAGGAACACTCCTCCATATTCATGCTACCTTTCCTAATGTTTATAAACTCCTCAACTTTACACTCCCTCTTCTCACGGGGAAAGTGCCTACCAAGGAAAGCTCCCTTAAACTCCTCCCATTCTATAGGACCTTCTTCTAGAGGCCTATTGCTCTTCCATTGAGTGAACCATACTTGGTTAACAGCTTTCAATTGATAGGAAACCAACTTCGATTTCTCCCTAGAGGATACTCCCATAGCATTGACTATCTTATAAATTTCATCCAAGAATTTTTGGGGATCTTCTCCCACTCTAGAGCCAAGAAATATAGGAGGATTCATCCTCACAAAGTCTCTCAACCTTGAGGCCATGGTACTCTCATTAGCATTCACCCTAGGCCCCACATCTCGGTTAACTTGAGTAGTTATGGCTTGAGCTAAGGTTAGAAAAGCCGACCTAATCTCTTCATTAGTCATGTTCGGGAAACCACCGGAACTTTATTCTCTTGATTGCCTAGAGGAACTTGGTCACCTTGAGGACCTTTATCACCTTGGGGAGGAAATCCCTCATTCACTACTTCCTCTTCCACTCTCCTTGCGGGCGTCCTTCTTGTATTCATATCCTATAAACACAAGAGAAGGATTAGGAAAAGGACATCTATAGAGCTAAACTCTAAGGCACAACTACAAGAATATAAAAGAAGTGTAACTTTCTAACGTCCTATAGCCTCTCGCTCATAGATGTGTCCCGACTCACACCAATGAACAGTACTCTACTAGACGTGTCTTGTGAGACATCAACCCTAAAACCATTTCCAAAATGTTACGCTCTGATACCATGTTTGTCACGACTCGAGAGCACCCCCTAGTCGTAACACGATGTACTCGACCCCGAAGAGGTCTAATACAAGCCTCATAGCTCATTCATTACATAGATACTAGGTCTCACAACAATAGGCATAGATAATGATACAATTCCACAATCTAAATCAATCTAGGTATAATCCATCAACATTCATTCATAATCAACAAACCCACTTCATAAGGCACTATTTAGGAATTGAGAGAAATCATGGGTTTATAGAGTAAAATCATCAATTAAACATCAATATAATCATAATTTGATATTAGTAAACCTTTGAAATCGTTTGAAGAATGAACCCGTGAGATTGAGTAAAGTCTAGGGTTTTTTTCATGTACTTGAAAACTTTAAAAATTTCTTTGAAATTGACTCTAGGGTGAAAGCTAACCCTATATGAAGTATCACCATACCTTAATAGATGAATTCCACGAAAATGAACTCAATTAGCCTTCCTCTTCAAGTCCTAAATCTTCTTTTTCTCTTGGTCTTCAATGGAGTTTTAGAGAGAAAATATTTTTAGAGGGAGGGGTTTTGATTTGGGGAAATTGAAGAATGAAATCTAAAATCGTATTTTATTGTAATAATACTTTTAAAATATCTTAAAACACTTAAAATAACAATCCAAACTCTTATTAGGACCTGGGGTGAGTTTGCCAATTCACCCCCACCAAGGCCGAACCACTTGACAGCAAACAGGTTCAAACGATGGCTCCCCATCCACGGATCATGGATGGGTTGACAAACCATAATGTCCATCCGTCAATTGGGGCTGTGGCTTGGTTTGGGTCCCCTCGACCTACGGAGGTAATCCACGGGGTGTGGACCTCTTCTGTAGGTCACCCCATTTTGGTAGCCGCATGATTTCATTGGGATCTTGGGGTTTAGACTTTAGGTCCTCCTCAAGGACCCTTAGGGTGGTCCAAGGGGAGTCGTACCTTGACATCTAACCCTAAACACCTCAACCATGGTTTGGGACAACCTTAAACCACTTCAAAATTCAAGACAAACTCACACTCTCACTAGTTAGGCTCTAGTTTCACTAGTTCATTTTTAGGGTCGTTACAGGGAGAGAAAAATTAGGTCGCCTAAGCACATCGGTGATTCGCTGAGTGATACAGGTTTCTCACTGAATATTCCAGAATCTTAACCCCTTCTTTGCTATCCATATGGCGGGCTAGGTCATACGAACGGGTTCGGTGAATCGCAGATAGCATCTTTCTCTCGCACATTATCCTTCACCTGCAAAATCAACACACATTATTTAAAACACTAATACTTGGGTTGCCTCCCAAGAAGCGCCTTATTTAATGTCGTAGAACAGCGTGGAAATGCTCTCAAGCATCTTCCAAGTATACCACCTCAATCAGAGAGATCTCTTGGCACTCGCCAAAGTATATCTTCAAACGTTGCCCATTCACCTTAAATGCAGGTCCTTCTTGATCTTCAAATTCGATGGCACCATTTGTGAACACTCGTGTCAGTCTAAATGGTCTTGAGCTTTCCTGGAAAGAGCCAAAGTTGAGAGTTGTATAGTAACACTCAATCTCCGACTTTGAACTCCCTCCTAAGGATTTTAGCATCATGCCATTTCTTCATCTTTTCCTTGTAAAGGGCTGAGCTTTCGTAAGTTTTGAACCGGAATTCGTCCAACTCAGTTAACTGCTCTATTCTCTCCTTTGAAGCCTTTGTCCAGTCCCGATTTAGAGCCTTCATTGCCCACAATTCTTTGTGTTTCAATTCAATAGGAAGGTGGCAAGACTTACCAAAAACTAGTTGATACAAAGACATACCGATTGGTGTTTTGTATGCGGTACAATACGCCCATAGTGCGTCATCAAGCTTTCAAGACCAATCAGTCCTATTAGAATTCACTGTCTTAGCCAAGATGCTCTTGATCTCTCAGTTTGACACTTCAACTTGGCCGCTTGTTTGGGGGTGGCATGGAGTTGCTAGTTTGTGTTTCACTCCATACTTACTCAATGTGGATGAGAACCACTTATTGCAAAAGTGGGATCCACCTTCACTAATGATAGATCGAGGAGTACCAAATCTGGCAAAAATGTAGCGTTTCATGAATTGAACAACACTTTTCCCTTCATTGTTCAAAAGTGCAACAGCTTCCACCCATTTAGAAACATAATCTACAGCCACCAAGATATACCTATTACCAAATTAACTCACAAATGGACCCATGAAATTGATTCCCCAAACATCAAATAGTTTAACTTCTAAAATGGTGGCAAGGGGTAACTCGTGTCTTTGGACACTCCACCTTACTTTTGGCACTGAGTGCACTTCTTAACAAATTCATGCTCATCTTCGTATAGGGATGGGCAGCAATAGAAACTTTGTAGAACTTTAGCAGTTGTACGCACACCACTATGATGACCCCCAACCGGTGAAACATGACAAGCGTGGAGAATTTCTATGGCTTCTTCTTCCGGAACACACCTTCTAATGATATGATCTGCACACTCTCTGAATAAGTATGGTTCATCCCAAAAGTACTTTTTAACATAGAACATGAACCTATTTTGTTGGTATAAGTTCAGTTCATCCAGCATTAATCCACACACTATGTAATTGGCAAAATCGGCATACCAAAGAGGTTGTTTGAGAGTTACCGCGAACACTTGTTCATCGGGAAAAGAATCATTTATGTCAATCTCGAGCTCGTCATCCTCCTTTCCTTCTTATCTTGATAAGTGGTCAGCCACCTGATTTTCACAACCTCTCCTATCTTTGACCTCAAAGTCGAATTCTTTCAATAGTAGCACCCACCTTATCAATCTTGGCTTGGCATCCTTCTTTTCCATCAGGTAACGTAGTGCAGAATGATCAATGTGAACAACCACTTTAGTACCTAGAAAGTATGACTGAAACTTCTCAAATGCATAGACTACCGCAAGAAACTCTTGTTCAGTAACGGTATAGTTACGTTGAGCACTGTTTAGAGTCTATCTTGCGTAGTAAACTGGGTGAAATAGTTTGTTGCGTTTTTTCCCTAGCACTACAGCCAATGTCGTTCCACTTGTATCACACATTACTTCGAAAGGTTCTGACCAATCAGGACTAATAACGACTGGGGTGGATACTAATTTCTCCTTCATACACCTGAAAGCCACCATACAAGCATCATCAAAGTGGAATTTTACCTCTTTCTCTAAGAGTTTGCATAGAGGATGTGCAATCTTTGAGAAGTCTTTGATGAACCTCCGGTAAAAACCGGCATGTCCCAAGAAACTACGAACCCCCTTTACTGAAATTGATGGTGGTAATTTCTCAATCACTTCAATCGTTGCTTTATCCACTTCCAGCCCCTTTTGCGACACTTTATGGCCAAGTACTATACCTTCTTTAACCATAAATTGACATTTTTTTCCAATTGAGGACCTAGTTTGTCTCCACACATCTTTGGAGAACTTGTCCCAAGTGCTCTAAACACGCCTCAAATGTGTCACCCACAACCGAGAATTCATCCATAAATACCTCCATTGAATCCTCCACCATGTCAGCAAAAATAGATAGCATGCAACGTTGGAATGTTGCCGGAGCATTGCATAACCCGAATGGAATCCTTTTAAAGGAAAAAGTCCCATAAGGGCATGTGAAGATGGTTTTCTCTTTGTCTTCCGGAGCAATGGAGATTTGGTTATAATCGGAATACCCACACAAAAAGTAATACCAACCTCTCTCTGAGAGTCAATTAAGTATTTGATCCATGAAAGGCATGGGAAAGTGATCTTTTTCAGTCCACGAATTTAACTTTTGGTAATACATGCATACTCTCCATCCGATCACCGGCCTAATAGATACAAGCTCCCCCTTTTCATTTTGGACCACTGTGATACCTCCTTTTTCGGTACACATTGTACCGGGCTTACCCATTTGCTATCCGCAATAGGGTAGATCACACCTGTGTCTAACCACTTTATTATCTCCTTTTCATTACTTATTGCATTGGTGGGTTCAATCTCCGTTGGTGTTCAACGCTCGGTTTACACTAACTATCAAGCTGAATTTTGTGAGTATAAATATCGAGAGAAATGCCCATTATGTCAGCGATGGTCCAACCTATAGCTTTGACATGCCTTCGTAACACCTCAAGGAGCAATTTCACCTGCCATTCAAGCAAGTCAGCCACAATGATCACCGGTAAAGTGTTATTTACCCCCAAGAAAGCATATCAAAGATGGGGAAGGAGTGCTTTCAATTCCAAATTTGGTGGTTCTTCTGTTGATGGCTTTGCGGGGGGGATTCTCTCTATTTTTTAAATATGTCCAACTTCAATGGAGTCTTTGAATACCCTCCTAAGCCTGAAAGAGAAGCCATTACCTCTTCATAGCCTTGAATTTAGAATTCATCATAGTTAGCAAGAACAACCTCAAGAAGTTCGCTCATGCACATCAAAAGGCTCACACTAGCCACCGCCTCATCAATAATATCAATAGTGGATTCCACATATATATCACTTGGGTGTGTCATTGACTTACAAACATTGAAGGTTACTTCATTTTTGTTCACTCGAAACATCAATTTTCCGCTTTCAACATCCACCAATGCTATCCCGGTTGCTAAGAATGGCCTTCCTAAAATGATGGGAATTTCAGCATCTATTTCACAATCGAGAATGACAAAATCATCCGGGAAAATGAATCAGTCAACCTTTACCAAGATGTCTTATAGTATCCCCACCGGATGATTAATTGATCGGTCAGCCATCAAGAGTCTCATTGTTGTGTCTTTTGGTTCCCCCAACCCAAGTTGTTTATAGATCACATATGGCATTAGGTTGATGCTTGCTCCCAAATCGCATAGTGCTTTAGCAAATTGGTACATGCCAATAGTGCAAGGGATGGTAAACGCTCCGGGATCTTCTTTCTATTTTATCAGCTCCTTGGTCATGATTGCACTACAACTATGAGAAACTTCAATTGTCTCAAAATCAAATCTCCTTTTCTTTGTGACTAACTCCTTTATAAAATTGGCATAACCCGGCATTTCCAACAATGCTTCCATAAGGAGGGGGGATTAATTTATAATGTCTTGAACACCGATAAGAACTTATTCAATTTATCATCTTCATTATTCTTCTTTAAACGTTCGGGAAATGGGGGAGGTATTTTGGGTAAAAGTTGCATAACTTTTAGGATTGGAATATGTTGCTCCATTTCTCTCTGTGGTTCTTTTGCAATGC
>JAJOOO010011507.1:0-17037 GCA_029582685.1 Solanum piurae
ATCATATAATTATGTAGTTTTTCTAATTATTAAAGCACAATGCCAATAACAATCTCTATAGCGACGTAACATTACGTTCTTATCTTTCTCTCTTTATTTTGTTCTTTTTAGAGAAAACAAAGTTAAAAGATAAGGCTGACAAAATGAGTTTAAAAAGGTAAATAAGCATTCAATCTGATAAGTTAAATACGTGTTAGATAAATATTAATTATAATAGAACAAACATTAAAAGATGATATTCTGATGGATAATACAAATATTCATATCATTAATAGTATTTATTTATCTATTTGTTATTTTTCAAAAGTTGTTACTTTTTTGAAGTTTAAGTTTATATTGAATTTTAGCTACCGTTTTAATCTGACTATGAATGAAATGGATAGCTATATATATTCAGCGGTAAATTATTTTTTTATCAAGTTTAAAAGATCAAATACTTTACTCTTTTATTTAATTTATTTATATTCAATTAATTCATTTTCAATTCAACCTGATCATTTATTGCTTTTCGATAGAAAGAAATATTTGCTTAAGGAAGCTGCATGCGGCTGTCATGCACCCAAATTTTGTTGCAGGTGAAAAAATTACCTCTTTTTTTTCAAGACTTTAATATTAATTTTTTTACGTGATTTGTTAAAGACCATCAAAATTAAAACAATATTTTTATTTGAACTTTGTGCAAATAAAATAAAATAAAATAATTTTTTTTTCTTATTTGCTCAATATAATTTTTTGCCCTTCCACCTCCCTTTCTATCAACATCTCCAATAATGGACATCCTTTAATTTCATCACGTTAACATATTATTTAACCCTTTCACCACTTGTACACATACTAGATATGAAAAGGCCGTTAACGTCCCAATATTACAATTTATAATCTTAAATATATTAGCAGTTCCAATGTATTATAAGTATTTAATTAATTTTTTGAAAAGAAAAATTGTCATCAATATTTTTTCTAATAAAAACGATAATAAAATGATAATAAAAATCACACTTTATAATAAAATATTATTATTATTATCAAATAATATAACTTATTTAAATTTGTTTTAATTAACACTACAATATCATATGATCCAATGGTTATTTTAACAGAATGCCAAACATACACATTCGATTTAAAAAGTTAATTTAAATTTAATGATTTTTTTACTCATCTAATGATAATAATTCAACAAATAATTTGAGTGAATTGATCTTATTTACTCATTTGTGTTCTACTTTTTCTTAACCACATCATCACTTTTCACATTTAAAGTAGTATAACCATGAAAAAGAAAATTAAATTATATCTTATTTCTTAAGATAATAAATATTATATTTGATTATTTATTTTTTATAAATATGAAAAATAAATGAACACAAAGAAATAGATAATCTTTTTATTTCACTTTATTTATTTGAAAATCAACGTCGGATATTATAAAAATTACAAACATAACTTAAACTTGTATATGAAATCTGAAAAACATTCAAAACTTTTTTAATACTTTAACTATATTTTTTTTCAAATTTTATCCTAAATTATTAATTTTTATAAAAATGGCTCCATTTTAATTAAGTTTCATATTTTATTTTATTTTTAGAAAAAACATATTCAAATAATCAAATATTATTTGCAAAATCAATAACTTAACACAAATTCAACTTAATTTTTTTAAAAAATAAATTGGATTTGTTTTTTTTTGTAATAGTGTGTAGTAGTTCTTATATGAGATATAATCTATGACATTATACGATTATTTATTATGATATATTACTCTTTTAGTGCAATTTGGTTTTATGTCTCTGGTAAATTAGTCAAGTAATTTTTAGAAAATGAGGAATGTAGACCATATTTAAAAAGATATGACATATAAATATATCTTTTAACTTGACATCACTTAACATCTATGACATTTAACTTTGAGTGTGCACATGTTAGCATTTAAACTTATATAAAGTTAAACAAGTAGACACACGTGTCCTACGAGACATAATTCACGTAGGACGCCACATAGAATGCCGCATAGGACATGAATTATATCGCCGCGTAGGACGTCAAGTAGGACACATGTGTCTACTTGTTCAATTTTATACAAATTTATGTGTCTACTATGCATATCCAAAATTGGAGGGCATTGATGTCAAATGAAACCAAGTTAAATGACATATTTATGTATTATTCCTTTTTTTTAAAAATTATATTTTTTATATAAAATTTGACCAAACACGACTTTAACTATATATTTTTTTAATAAAACAAAAACTATATTTTCATGACCGAGCCACATTAAGAAAGGAAATGATTAAAAGGCCTTGAATTTAAATTTTGAATATGAAAGAAATCTCATTAAAAGTGATAAGTACATTAAAAAATAAATATGAATTCAAATTAATAACACTCTAATACGTATATACAAAATCAAATGAGAAATTAATTATTTATTTTTTTAAAATGTGTGGTCTTGAATGTATAGACTTTTGAAGTGAATCAAAAAATGGGGTCCATGTTTTAACTTTGCATTGATTTCTTTTACTCCTCCCAATGTGTTGGTACACGTGTGACAATTGGAATCCACAACTTAATGGTGGATACATTGTGAATTACATAGCTTTTGGCTGGTTTTCTTGGAATGTTCAATACTCTCAACGCACAATGTTCAATTAAATTAAGCTTAGAATTTAATAAATTGACAAAACTGCCCTTGGTCGTCCAGGACTTCACATATATAGAAATATATCCTCCCCGGCCCCACTACTTTTATTTAATCAATTAGACAATCCAATATTAATTAATGCGTATCTATTTAACCAATCACGGGCTTTGACGTTTGGTGTCATGATCTAGATAGTGGGTAACCTGCCATTTAAGTCGTAAGACTAAGACACACGTATCTAAAAGGGAAGAGCTACATGGGGCTAGAGGTTCATCCAAACCTTCTTCGGCGGAGAATTATACTATTTATTTATAAATGATTAAATATTTTTTATATTTATATAGTAGATGTTGAATCATCTCCAACTAGTTCGTGTGTATACTTCTTCATATTTTGAACTTTCTTATTGAAAATTCTAGCTCTATCAAAACTCATAAGTATCTACTTATTCAATTTTATACAATTTTAAGCACCTATTTCTGCACACCCATAATTGCAAAGCATAAATATTAGGTGAAACTAAATTAAAGAAGTTCAAGTTATATTTTTGGTGAGTATTAAACTATTTATAAAAAAAAAACTAAAATAAGAAGTTTAAGTTATATTTTTTTTTATTGAATATATGTTGTCATTCTTCTCGGAACAAATGTCTGAAAAGAAAAAAGAGTATTACATATTTTTGTTTGAAGTTATTAATTAAAGGTGATAAATTTAGCTCTTTAAGTCAAAAAATATGTATATTTTGCAAAGTTCTTTAATCTGTGTTGTCATAAGTTGGAGTTTAACTCTATATTTTCTATTTTTGGATGTGAATGTGACCAATTGCATAAGATACTAAAGCTAAACACAGTAAGAGATGAGAAAAGTAGCAAAAGAGAATCCAAAATTTTTAAAGACATGTAACGCAAGAACTTGAAGAAAAATGAAGAGAAGCCAAATTCGTTCAACGTTTCTTCCGAATGTATGAAAAACACTTACAAGAAGGAAAGACAAATAATAAAATTACAAACATTTTAACTTAATGTTTAGATGCAAGAAGAACATCATTGACCACCTTGTCAATGTTAACATAAGATGATCCTGTTGATTTTTGAGCTGAAATTTCAGCTAATTTTTTCCATTCCATTGCCTTTTTCTTCATTTCTTTGCCTTTTTCACCAACCATTAATTCCCTAACAAGGCTTTCCACTTCATCCCTTTTCACATTATTATCAATTTCCATTCCAATACCCCATTTAGTCTCACTAAACCAACAATTTGTTTGTTGTTCCGCGAAAAACGGCCAACATAACATAGGCACCCCACTAGTAATGCTCTCCAGAGTCGAATTCCATCCACTATGAGTCAGGAACCCTCCTATTGCCGGATGGTTAAGGACTTCTTCTTGTGAGCACCAACTTGCAAGCATTCCCCTGTTTTTAGTTTCTTCCACGAATTCGGGTGGAAGAATCGATTCATAATCCGATACAATATCGGGTCTTATGATCCATAAAAACTCTTGTTGGCTATTTGCAAGTCCCCAAGCAAATTCAATAAGTTGATTAGGAGTCATAACAGTAATACTACCATAATTGACATAAACAACAGAGTTTGGTTCTTTGTTGTCGAGCCATTGGATACACTCTGGCTCCTCTTTCCATAGGCTCGACCCAATCCCCTTCAAATTCTCGTCATCAACATGTTTGACGAGTAAATGCAAGGGGCCTATTGGGTAGACAGGTGGAAGGAGAGTCCGGAGTGATTCAAGAACTTCACTCTCTAGTGTCTCGAATGTATTGAGGATAATCGCGGAGGCATTTTTCGCTCTTTCTGTTTCTTGGAGGACAAATTTGATCATGTATTCATCTGGATTTGTAGTTCTCAAGAAACTTGGAAGATCCCTTAAACGTACATCTTTCATCCCTGGTATGCAATCCAAAGTTGTCTCTAGGTATCCATTTGTCAAGTAACTCGCATCTATATAGAAAAAATGGTGCATATGAAATTTATTTCAATTTTAAGCCTCTTATTAAAATTTAGCTTTACAGAGTGGGTTTATGTATACGTACCTTTAAGTGGAGTATAACCTTTTTCAATAAGAGTGGTATAATGCATGTAACCTAAGAAACCACAAGCACTAGTTGTCCAAAACAGAACTTCAGGTACACCAATTTCTTGTGCAGCAGCTAAAGTAAAGCTCATGATACCATCGGAGACGATGCACGTGACAGGTGGCACGTTCGAGGTGTTATTAGTATCATTGAGCTTTGCAAGCAGATCCCTAAAAGGAGCTAAACAAGTTTCAGTTGTGGATTTACATAGAGAAGGTATGTCTTGTGTTGCATCAGCATCACAAGTTGGGAGTCCATCAGGAATAGTCTCGAATCGGAACGACGAAAGGCCGTCGAGGGAATGGAGCCCACGAGACCTAAGAAGACGTCTATGGTTAAATTCAGTGTTGACAAAAGTTATGTGAAAGCCTTTGTGATGGAGAATTTTGGCTAATTTTAACATGGGATTAATATGGCCTTGGGCAGGATATGGTATACAAACTGCATGTGGTTTATTTAATTCAACATTATTTGAACCCATTGTTTCAATTTCTCTAAAAGGAAATGAAATGAAGAATTGTTTTTGTATGATTTTGGTAAGGAATATTGAAGAAGATAGAGCTATTTATATATGAAAAAATATAATAAAATAATAAAAGTGTCAAAAAAGACGAGTCTAGACTGTTGTTAAATGGGAAAGGTCTACCAATTTGATTTGAATAGGCTGAAAGGTCGCTTTCGAAGTCAAATATGACTTTACTACTATATTATATATTATATAACATTCATTTATAGTCTCATAAATTTTGTCATGCAATGCATCATTGTATATAGACCAACCATTTCTTCTCATCAACGTGAGATTCTTTACCCCAACATTAGGAAATAAGTCCCGAAAGATCTCAGATAAAATTGGAACGAGACATAAAAGATTAGCATGACTTTTGTATAAGGATGACATGTACAATTGGGAAAAGTATGGTACCATGCAAAGATTGTCGAGTCATTCATCTTTAGTATAATAAAATTGTTCAAGTCTATATAAATTAATTGTCGGTTCATTTTTCACTTAATATGAGATAATTCACTCTAATACCTCCTTTACACTCTGATTCAACTGGAGCGTGGATTGAGAGCTTAAATAGACATATTTATGAATCTTCAAGTCCATATAAGCAAATTGTTAGTCTATTCATCAACTAATTTGAGACTTTAACTCACTCTAACTAATAACAATTGTTATAAAAGGAATCTAGCTTTTATACACTTCGTAAAATAATTTTTATATTATCATTTAAGCAGTTGAAATATGATTTTAGCTAAGATATTGTGGGTAGGTATTAGCGAGGGGAGGACAACATTTACCACCTCAAATATCAACTTCTTAATTTGTGATTTGAAAAAAACATAATTACCTAATGTGAGAAGTAAAATACATAATATAAAACTTATATAGTATACGTCTCCTGCTAAGCAACTGCACTTTCCCTTTCTATTGTTTTTGTCTTTCCTCTTTTTGATTTTGTTTTAATTAGCTTTTTTAAAGTTGTTTTCTTTAAATGGGTTTAGCACTTTTGGCTTGCCCATTTTTGTAAATAATTGCTTCATTTATAAATCTGACCCAATGGGTCTGGTTGGACTAAAAATAAATAAATATAGTATATGGTTTGTGTAATTAAAATTCATACATAATAGGTGTATCTTGGATCAAGGTAATTTATGGTCTCTTTTTTAAATGATCAATAAGATCCGAGGGTCATTTTATTTGAGGGAAAAGATTTAAATATTTTAATGAATTGTGAGAAAATGTTTATTTATATTATTCGTTAAAAGTTTAGCTTTTTATATTGATATAGATGGACCTTTTAATCAAAGTTTCATGGCATATTTGAACATTTTTCCTTTTTAAAAAATACTTTTGATTAATGACGTCACCGAATCATAATTACCACGTATAAAAAATGATTTTGAAAAATCAAAATATTTTTAGTGAATAAATAATGACATAAATGAGTCTTTTCAAAAAAAATAAAAAGAACAGCATAAATCCTAAACTTTTAATGAATAATATAAATGAATCTTTTCTAAGAGTTCATTGACATATTTAAATTTTTTCTCTTTATTTTTTTTTTATAAATAAGATTCAAAACAGTACATAATTAATTCTGAAAAAGACGACAAAAGAAAGAACAAATATGGAGCCCAAAAATATACTCTTTCTGTCCAACAATAATTGTCCATTATATTATTTTAGAATATCCAATAATATTTATTTCTTTTATGAATCAATAGATAATTTTACACTTAATTTTTAATTTATCTTTATCATTTATTATAGTTATTTTCCTATTATATTTTTTAAGATATTATATATATTATATTAAAAGTGTGATATAGTAAAATTACTTGTATATTATAGGACAGATGGAGTTATAATTGAAGGACTCATAAATGAATGTCACATGGCCAAAAACCAGCGCATAGCTAGGGAGCTTCCAGACAGCAATTTGTTAGTTATTAATTATTGTGGTTCATAATATCTTTTACATAATTTTTAAATAATATCTATTATTTTATTTGTTCAAATTCATGTGTCATTGTCAGAATTTTGAGATTCAATTATATTTTATGTATGTTTTTAAAATATAGGTCCAATTATATTTTATATATATGTTTTTACAAATATTTGAAGTTATCAATTATATTGTGATTAATAGTACTTTTTAGGGAAAATTGTATGAAATAGCAATATAACGATCAGGTTTCGTCGTTATAGAAAAATCAGCGGAGAAATTTTTTGGATCGGAAAACTTTTTCGTAGTAACTTGGAATTTTCCAACGTAGTCCAGATTTTGACGAAATTGGAGTCTTTAAGGTGTAGGGAGATCTGGTAACAATCGGGTGATTCAATTATAGTTTTGACATGAGTGGATAGCTAAGACGTTAAGGAACACGTACGACTTTACAGAATCGAATTCGGGCGAGTAGAATTCCCGAAAATGATCTTAGCGTGAACCGGTAGTTATTGAATGTCAAGGGTTGAAGGTGAGTGGTGAAATGGGGGCTTGGAACTCAAATTTCAATATTCTGTCTCCGTGTATCCAGCTGTAGCGGGATGGATCCAGCTGTAGCAAGATTCCGCTGTAGCGGGATAGTCGCGACTTAAATAAGGTAAAACCCCCCAAAAATATTATTTTCTGTAAAAGTTCATTCTTAAGAGCTAAGAAACGACCCATGGCTATTTCTTGAAGGTTTTCTACCTCTTCTAGCACTAAAGGTAAGGATTTTACTCCCCGAATCCATGTTTCGATACATAGAATGTAAATTCATGAGTAATTATCGATGACAAAGGGTTTTGATCTGGAAATTATGGTGGAAAAAGCCCTGATCGGGGTGGGAGGATCAAGGGTTTGGTCTAGGGTTATTGGGTTTGTTACAATCCAGATAATTAGACCTTTGATTGTTGATCCTTGCATATAAATTGTTGTTTGTAGACATAGAACAAGCAGAAAGAATCCGGAAAGGGAAGATTCAAGTGCCTTAGGGAATTCAAGTTTGGATTCGAGGTAGGTGATGGTTGTGATTTCATGTTGATGTGATATATGTTTGTAATTGCCTCATTATAATGTATGTATGTATGTGAATGTTGCATTCTTGATCACTCTAATCGTAAATGAGGATAATTGAATAATTGTATGCCATGAATCACCTCTTGTTGTATGATTGTGAGAATATACATTGTGATTGTGATTGTGGTTTGTTGAATGGGCGGGTGTCACGATCCGACACACTAACTGGGATCGATTGCCACGTTCCGACATAAATATGGGATCGGTTGCCACGTTCTGGCATAAATATTGGATCAGGTACCACCTTCCGGTATGCTAATAGTTTGGGTGTAGGTTCCATGAGAGGACCATTGAATTGGGTTCCGTGAGAGGACCATTGAATTGTGTTATGTATCTACTTGTGATGATTCCGTTCATATCTAACGATGATTGATATTGGAAGACGACATGTTGCTCTAAATTGATAACTAATGTGTATTATTGAGAATGTGGGATGCTACATTGATCCTGAAAAGATGACTAATATTGTATATGTTCGTTATATGCTTGTTTATAATGTTGTGGTTACTTGCATGTGTTTCACTTATTGAGATAGCCGCGTGATCCTACCAGTACACTGTGATTGTGTACTGATACCGCACTTGCTCTTTCTTTGTTAAGTACAGGGCATCTTCAGGTGGCTATTGATGGACTTCAGCTAGGTGACTAATGAGCGTGATCGGATTCAAGGGTGAGCCAATTCTTTCAGGCTGCCATGGATCTTTCTTGTTTAAGTCCACTCTTTTCGAACTCAGACTATTTCTTAAAGGTGTTGTTTAGTTTCGGGGTTGTACTCCTTGTTCTTAGACTTGTCGTTAGTAGAGTTTTGGTACAATGACTTTCAGGTTCTAGGGGTTGTTCTTCCGCATTAGTTTGACTACTTTATTTAAAACTTTGGAGTTTATAGGAACTCTATGTAATTTCTACATTTAAACCTGCTTTTGTATCTTTAAATGCATAGTTTTTTATTAAGTTGTTTAGTTTGGGTTGTAGTAGTGGTTCTCCCACCGGAGGGTTAGTATGGGTGTCAATCACGACGGTCTGGGTCGTGACAAGTAAATTATTAATTTAAATTAAATGTTATAGTTACAGTTTCTTTTATTTGTAATTCACAGCAAATATTTCATGTTTTTTGCCATCCCATTTGTATAGGGAAATATACAAATGCATGACTCATTTGTATACCGAAATATACAAATGCAAGACCCATTTGTATACCAAAATATACAAATAAACTGAAATATACAAACGCAAGACCCATTTGTATACCGAAATATACAAATGCAGGACCCATTTGTATACCAAAAAATACAATAGATCGAAATATCAAATGCAGGATCCATTTGTAAACCAAAATATACAAATGCAGGATTCATTTGTATACCAAAATATACAAATAGACCCAAATACATATTTTTATGTATATGTATATCGAAATATACAGATTAATAGTATAATGTTTGCTATGAAGCGCAATTATACAAACTATAGCTATAGCATACAAATATGATTTTTATGTTTGCTAAACCTAAAATTTACTCTACTTTTTAGTTTTTATATCATTTTCAAATATCTAATAGAATATTTTAAGTTCTTAGTTATTGTGATTTATAGTAAATTTAACATAATTTTCAAATATATATTGTACTTTTAAGAGGTGTGTGCTTGTAGCCTCTTATATTTGCGATTTATAGTACGTTTCCGTGATATCTAATTGTATAATAAAATATTTTAAATTATTAATTATAGTGATTTATAGTTATTTAAATATAATTTTTAAATATACAATGAATTAAAAAAGAAAGTAAGACAAATAAACTAAAAAAAAACACCAATTATTTTGAGGGGACCCCACTGAAAGCACATAGTTCAAGCAAGCACATCATTCGAAAATTGTGTACTTATAGCTCCTTACATATATAGGGAACTTTCGCATATAGCCACTCAAAATAACTTAATTACGCTCCATAGCTATAGTTTGTTAATTACAAGCTATAACTATATTTTAAATGACATCATTTGTATATTCGGTATTATATCTGTATTTATACAAAATTTGAAAATTTGAATTTAAAAAAAAAAAAAAGGACGATAATTTTGGTCGTGGAAAAGAAAATAATCACTTAATTGACGTGATTATATCTCTTTACCAAATAGGACTCATTCATACGAACAACACCAGGAGTTCATGCTATCATTACCGCTCTGCAACTCAAACAGAAATTCAAACAATTTCATTATTATACAAGCAAGCAGGTAATACAATGGATTCAACTCATCTGTATGTATGTCGAATTTTCATGCATAAATGTATATTTGATTTGCATTGATTCGTGTTTTTTATTTGCATTCATCTAGATGAAGAACTTGAAGCAACAGAGCAATTGAACTGATTTGTATATGTAATTGTATAAATTCTCCATTAATAATTGAAGTTTCATTCGAACAATTGTTTGCAATTGTATTCTAATAGATCGAGAATTAACTAATTATTCATGATTGTATAATTACTCCATTGATAATTGGAGTTTTGGTTGAAGAATTTATTTTCAGTTGTATTTGAATTGATCGAGAGAGAGACGACTTGATATCTGCAATTTGAGTACGTAAATGTATAAAAGTAGAAATCAATTGTATAATCTACCGTAGTTTATGTCAAATTGTATACGTCCACAATTGTATAAATCAGTTGAATATGTATAACACTTCAAATACAAACACATCATATACAAAATCAGTTGAATACGTATAACACTTCAAATACAAACACTTCATAAACAAAATCAGTTGAGTACGTATAAATACTTCATATACAAAATCAGTTGAATACGTATAACACTTCAAATACAAACACTTCATATACAAAATCAGTTGAATACATATAACACTTCAAATACAAACACTTCATATACAAAATCAGTTGAATACGTATAGTACTTCAAATACAAACACTTCATATACAAAATCAGTTGAATATGTATAACACTTCAAATACAAAAACTTCAGGTACAAAATCAATTGAATACATATAAGCAGTTGAATATGTATAAACAGTTGAATACGTATAAACAGTTTTATACAAAAATTGTTGGTTGTATATGTATAAAAGATGAAAAAAATGTTGAGAAATCGTCCATTTTGTTTGATTAAATTATATACCTCTCGTGAATCTCCTAGAGGATGTATCTTCATACATAATCCAACTGAAAATCTGAAAAATCAGAAGAAATCTCAGTGATATACAAATACAAATAGGATGAAATCGCAAAAAAATAAAATGTAAAGAGAATTTAACTATAAAAAACTTACCTATAAATCAGGAATCACGATAGGGAGGAAATGAGTGAAAATTTCAAAATTTGAAATCAATTTTAATTGAGAGAATAAAGGAGAAAATAAGGGAAAGTGATTGAAGAGAGAATGGGCTCGTCTGTATTTAAGAAAAGAGTACACGGTTATACAAATAAGAAGAATTGAAAAGCGTAATTATCGAGATTAAATGGCTGCGAATGGTAATATAAACAAACATTAGCTATGGTAGATAATTAAGTAGTATAAGTTTGCTTAACTACCTAATTTTCCCAATAAAATATAGCCAGAATTAACCAATAAATCTATTTAAAAAGATTATATATAATTAATGGTTTTGCATCTAAAAAGAATTAGAAAAGTAGTACAATTTTAAAAAATATATATTATGGTCTTTCCTTTTTAAAAAACAATGATTAAAATTTATCTTCAAAGTTTGATTTTAGGCCTTCAATTTTATTGAGTCGGTTCCAAAGAAAAGACAACATAAATCCTAGATATGTTGATTATTTCTCTAAAATATTGCATGCTATTTTTTAATATTTATATAAAAGTCTCTTCCATTTTATAGAGTAAATTTTTTAAATGATCACTCAACTTTGTGAAACTGATTAATAAATTCAATTATACCTAACTCTAACAGAAAAATAGACTTTTTCAATACTTGAAAACTAATTTGGACGCTTGAAAGATGATTTGACCACTATTTCGAATAGTATTTATATATTGTCTTTTCAATACCAAAAAAATGACTATTTCGAATAGTATTTATGAAAGAAAAAAAAAATAGTATTTATGATTCTACATTTTTCTTAGCACCCCCTTGTTTTGCCTTTTGTTCTTTCCTTGTTGGTTGACATTGGCTACTTGATCTCTCTTTTTCAAACGTTTCATTTTTAACATGTTAATTTAACTTTGAAAAAGACCGTTTAATGTTTCATATTATATTTATTTTATTTTTTATTTTTATTTTATTATTATATTAATAGAAGAGACTAGTGTTCAATTTTTGTTCTTCACCTTTTTTTTCATTGAAATTACAGCTAATGTATTCTTAAATTGGAAACTAAAATTGAAACTCATAGTGTTCCACGACGGGCGCAATAATAAAAAACCAACTATATAATTAAAGATCAAGGTCATGATAAGGAATCGTATCCAACTTTTAAACAAGATAATAACGTGTTTTAATTCGTTTGAATATTTTTTAATTGTCATAACAAAATATTTTAATAGATAACGTATGATATAACGTATCATAAAGGTCAATGATAGAGCCAAATTTCTTATTAAGAAGATTTAAAATATAAAAAAATTAACACACAAACTAATTGAAGAAGGTCAACAAACTATAAATAATAAAATTTTCCATTAAAATAAATAAATGAATCCTAACTCCAACTAGGATCCACATTTATTTAAAAGACGACCGTATTGTTGATTATATAAAGTTTCATTATTATTGCCTATTATTAGTTAAAAGTTTTAAAAAGTACAGTAACCGGTAATAGTGTTTCACATGTGCTATGTTTCAGAAGTCATTTGGATTTTTGGACCATTGCATAATTATTATGGGGTTTGGACGCTCATATATATAATAAAATAATAGAGGAGTGATACACGTGATCAGGGGCGGCTCTTGCTTAGAAAAATTAAGGCTCATGCCTTAGGCCCCCAATTTTGGGAGGCCTCAAATTTTTATCAAGAATAAATTATGTATTTTTTTTATATAAAAAATTAATTATTTATAATAAAAAAGTATATATATATTATTTTATTTTATTCTCCTTAACCCCACTCAAATAGAAGAAATCAAGAAAATGTTGTTGTCTTATTACATTTCTGACATTCACATTATTTATTTATTTTAAAACTCCTTTTTCACTCTTTTTCTTCAAATCTTTGATAAGTTAAAGTAATACTCTATCAGAAATCTGAATCATTAGTCGAACAGTGTTGAACAAAGTGAATCGCAATTTTTTTTTTACTTAAATTTTCAATCAAAGTTAGGTATATCAAGTTATCAACGTCTTGAATCAAATTCTATGTTTCTAACTCTTATTTTGCTTAAAGTTTGTCAACTTATTTCTTAATTAGAGAATTATGTTAACAATTCATATAATGATTGATTTAGTAAAAGGATATTTTTCAGCATTGAATTGATAAAATCTTATCTAAAATTAATTTTAAAAAATTTAAAAGTACTCAAATAAATCATCTATTAAAAAGTTGAAGTAATAATGTGCATCTAAACAATTAAAAAAATGTTTTTTAAATAACTATGTATGAAATTTTTTAGGCCTCAAATAAAATTTCGCTTTAGGCCCTCAATTACGTTGAGCCGCCCCTGCACGTGATAGTAATATTATTGGTATAGCAGCAAAACTATTTCATCCTTAACAAGAGGTTTCGTGTTTGAGCCTTGATTTAGAGAAAATTATGTTGGGAATAAGAAGGGGTTACATAGGACAACTAGGGCCTACATGTAATTAGTAACGGCTTGTATGTAATTAATAGAAGTTAGAGGTTTAGTTAGCAAAAGTTAGTTATATTAGTTACAATAGTATCTCCAACCCTGTTTTCTATTTCACTCTCCAAATATAGAGTTCTTTATTTTTTCAGACAACCAACTCCAACTCAATTTTCTATTTTACTCTCTAAAAAAGAATCTTCTTTTCTCTCCTCAATATTATATTATTATTTTTATTTCATTCTTATTTTCTTATTTCATAATATAAATCTCTTTTTTTCTCTCCAAATAATCACTTTTATATAGTTTTCATGTGATATAAAATTTTGTTTTTCAAATTTTTTTAATATAAAATTATATTTTATTCTAAATTTCTAAATAACATAAATTGCAAGCAAATATTATATAATATACAAATTAATGAACAATTCAAATAAAAGTGAAATCATTAATGAAATATAATTATATAAACATTACATAAATACCCAACTCTCAAGATTATTACGTTGCTCACATAAATGCTTTATTAACACATTATGGAGTTCAAAATGAGCCTTTTTGTCCTTAATTTTTTTTATGTCTAGCTAACAATTGTTCAAATCGAAGATTTTCATCTACCACTATTTTTGTCGTTGCAATTGGAGTCTCTACGACATCTTGAATTGGTGCATTAAGATTACGTACATCCTCGATTATCATGTTGTCATTATATCATGTAGCACTTCCTTTCTCCAAAAACGTGATTGTCCTACAATAATTGCAAAAAGTGATTGCAAACCTCCGAATGTACGTTCAACATCTTTTCAGCTTGATTCTTGTTTCATCGCGTAATATTTCTTCTTTTGAGAACGTGGATTACGAATTGTTTGAACAATTGTAGACCATTTAAAATTGTGTATTCTTTATAGTGAAAATTAATAATAAAATAAAATTATATTAAATTGACAAAAAAAAATTAAAAAATTGAAACATTATTAATTCGGAATGAAAGTAGTATATATTAAATAATATTTTTTTTTAAAAAAATAATTTAAAAAGAATTATAAATATTAGAGATTTAATTCATAGCCTTATATGAAAAATAATATGTTAATTACAAAATAATAGAAATAATGAAAAAGTGAAAAAGAGAGTGTGAATTTGGAGAACTACTATTCAACTCTCTCTATATATGGTGAATAAAGAGTGAAATGGAGGGTGGTTGAAGAACCCATTCTCTATTTTATTCTCCAAATATAGAGAATAGAGAGTAAAATAGAATGGAGTTGGAGATGATCTTAGTCTGTATAAATGTAGTAGATGACTAATTCATTTTTTGATCAATGAAGTTCAGTTTTCATTCTCTCTAAATCTTCTTCCTTACATCTAGAACATTCCTGATTGAAAAGGAATTGTTCTTCAAGATATCTAACAACATCATCTCTAAATGAACCTTGTTGCCTGATTTGAATTTAGTAGCTAGGGACTCCAATATAAGCTCCAAATACTAATTGAAATTGATGCAGATGAGATACTTAAACAAGTGAGATGGCACACATGTGTTGTACAAGAAGGAAAAACAAATGATAAAATTACAAACATATTAATGTTTGGATGCAAGAAGAACATCATTGATCACCTTTTCAATGTTCACATAAGATGATCCTGTTGATTTTCTAGCCGAAATTTCAGCCAATTCTTTCCATTCCATTGCCTTTTTCTTCATTTCTTTGCCTTTTTCACCAACCATTAATTCCCTAACAAGGCTTTCCACTTCATCCCTTTTCACATTATTATCAATTTCCATTCCAACACCCCATTTTGTCTCACTAAACCAACAATTTGTCTGTTGTTCCGCGAAAAACGGCCAACATAACATAGGCACCCCGCTACTAATGCTTTCCAGAGTCGAATTCCATCCACTATGAGTCAAGAACCCTCCTATTGCCGGATGGTTAAGTACTTCTTCTTGCGAGCACCAACTTGCAAGCATTCCCCTGTTTTTAGTTTCTTCCACGAATTCGGGTGGAAGAATGGATTCATAACCCGATATAATATCGGGTCTTATGATCCATAAAAACTCTTGTTGACTATTTGCAAGTCCCCAAGCAAATTCAAGAAGTTGATCAGGAGTCATAACAGTAACGCTACCAAAATTGACATAAACAACAGAGTTTGGTTCTTTGTTGTCAAGCCATTGTATACACTCTGGCTCCTCTTTCCATAGGCTCGACCCAAACCCCTTCAAATTCTCGTCATCAACATGTTTGACGAGTAAATGCAAGGGGCCTATTGGGTAGACCGGTGGAAGGAGAGTCCGGAGTGATTCAAGAACTTCACTCTCTAGTGTCTCGAATGTGTTGATGACAATCGCAGAAGCTGTTTTGGCTCTCTCTATTTCTTGGAGGGTAAATTTGATCATGAAATCATCTGGATTTGTTGTTCTCAAGAAACTTGGAAGATTCCTTAAACGGACATCTTTCATACCTGGTATGCCATCCAAAGTTGTCTCTAGGTATCCATTTGTCAAGTAACTCGCATCTACATTTTCTCCAAAATAAAAAAAAAATGAGAACTAGCTAAATGCATATTCAAATTTTAGGCCTCTTATTAAAATTTAGCTTTAAACCTCTAATAAAAAGAGCATTTATACATACCTTTAAGTGGAGTGTAACCTTTTTCAATAAGAGTGGGATAATGCATGTAACCTAAGAAACCACAAGCACTAGGTGTACAAAGCTGAACTTGAGGGACACCCAATTCTTGTGCAGCAGCTAAGGTGAAGGTCATGATACCATCGGAGACAATGCACGAGACAGGTGGCACGTTCGACGTGTTATTAGTATCATTGAGCTTTGCAAGCAGATCTCTAAAAGGACCCAAACAAGTTTCAGTTATGGATTTACATAGAGAAGGAATGTCTTGTGTTGCATCAGCATCACAAGTTGGGAGCCCATCAGGAATAGTCTCAAATCGGAACGACGAAAGGCCGTCGAG